>JZKD02S1870166.1:324870-346040 GCA_000966675.3 Picea glauca | reverse complement strand
GAGGAGCTTCCCACAATTTCATTGATGCAACATTACTGAAGAGGAGGCACATACCCACAGTAGAGTTTGAGGGATTCAAAGTGGAGGTAGCAGGCGGTAGTACTATGCCCTGTGAAAGATACATCCAAGGTATGAAGCTCACTTTGGGAAGGCACGAGCTGGTTCAAGATGTTTATGTGATGGATCTTCCAGACACTAACATCATCCTAGGGGTGCAGTGGCTCAGCACTTTGGGGCCTATCACCACCAATTACAAGACCATGGAAATGTCCTTTGTAGAGGAAGGAGGACGAAAGGTTGTGCTCAGAGGCATGACAGGTAACTCTGCTAGAGTGGTCACAACCAAGAAGATGGAAGGCATCTTTAGAAGGGAAGAAATTGTATACGCAGCAGAATGTAAGGTCTCAACATGGGTGGATGAGAAGGGAAAGGTGCACTATACCCCGGAGATTAAAAAGATCCTTGACAGTCACCATAAGGTGTTTGGGCTGATTCCTCCAGGTGTGCCACTAGACAGGGGGTTCGAGCACATCATTGACCTAGAAGCAGGGGCTAAACCAGTTATCACCACACCCTATAGGCATCCCAAGAAGTATAAAGATGAAATAGAGAAAGCCATCAAAGAGCTTCTAGACATGGGACACATCAGGCCGAGTTCAAGCCCGTTTGCTTCTTCGATAGTCTTGGTTAAGAAGAAGGATGGAACGATGAGAATGTTCATTGACTTCCGGACTTTGAATAAAAAGACGATAAAAAATAGGTACCCTATTCCCATGATTGATGAATTGCTAGATGAGTTGCATGGAGCCATTTATTTCACAAAAATTGACCTTCGTTCGGGCGACCATCAGATCAATATGAGGGAGGAGGACATCTCGAAAATAGCCTTTAGGTGTCACTACAGCCATTACGAGTTTTTGGTAATTCCCTTTGGGGTAACCAATGCCCCAACCACATTTCAGTCTTTCATGAACCATGTGTTCAACAAACATCTAAGGAAACACTTGTTGGTATTCTTTGATGACTTTCTCATTTACAGCAAGACCTGGGAGGAGCACCTTCGACACGTGGACCAAATCCTGTGAATCATGGAAGAACAGTCACTATACGCCAATGAATCCAAGTGTGAGTTTGGGATGACAGAGGTGCTCTACTTGGGACACATCATAGGGGCAAAAGGAGTACAGGTGCACCAAGAGAAAATAACATCCATTAGGGAATGGCCTATTCCGAAGACACTCAAAGAACTAAGGGGATTCCTGGGCCTATCACATACTACAGGAAATTTGTCAAAGGGTTTTCTCAACTATGCGCACCCTTGATTGACCTGACCAAAAAGGGGTCCTTCAAATGGAATGAAGAGGCCCAAGCTACGATGGAGAAAATGAAAGAGGTCATGAGCACCTGCCCAGTTCTAGCTCTTCCAGATTTCAACATACCCTTCACCTTGGAGTGTGATGCCTCAGGGGAAGGTATAGGGGCCGTGTTGATGCAGAATAGGCACCCCCTTGCCTATGAAATCCGGAAACTCAGGGTTCCTGAACTACTTTACAGCATTTACGACAAAGAAATGTTGGCTATCATGCATGCACTAGCCAAATTCTTGCAATATTTGGTAGGTGCAAGGTTTGTGGTCAAATAAAACCATAACAGTCTTAAATATCTATTGGAGCAGAAGGATTCGAATGAAAGACATCAAAAATGGGTAAGCAAAATACAGGCCTACGACTTTGACATCTAATTCGTCAAAGGGAAGAACAATGCAGTAGCCGATGCATTATCCAGGAGGCCATCCATTTTTGCCATGTCTGGTATGTCAGTTGACTGGAAGGATCACTTGATAGTAGAATATGCAAAGGATCAATTCGCTTGTCAACTCTTGGACGAACAAATACAGGATGACAACTTCAGGGTCATGAAGGACGTCATTTATTACAAAGGTTGTATCTTCTTAGTTCCTGGATCAGCTCTCAAAGCTAAGACACTGCATGCATGTCATAACTCACCAGTGGCAGGACATCAGGCCATCGTTAAGACATATAGGCAGGTGAGAGAGAGGTTTGCATGGAAGGGCCTCAAGGAATATGTGATTAAGCATGTCAAAGAGTGCACTACATGCCAAGAAAACAAGGATGAACACAAACACCCTGCAGGACTGTTGCAGCCCTTGCCCATTCCAGAGCACAAGTGGGAAAGTATATCCATGGATTTCATCACAGGTTTTCCCAGAGCACAGGGGAAAGATTGCATTTTCGTAGTAGTAGACAGGTTGATGAAGTTTGCACACTTCTTTTCCATAGCCACAGACTTCAACGCAACACAGGTGGCCGAATTATTTTTCAGAGAGGTGTTCAGATTGCACAGCCTACCCAAGACCATTATCAGTGATAGAGATAGCAGATTCATGAGTACGTTTGGGCAGGAGTTGTTCAGATTAGTGGGTACGACATTGACCCCTAGTACCAGCTATCACCCTCAGACGGATGACCAAACTGAAATAGTCAACAAATGGGTGGAAGGCTACCTCAGAAATTATGTAGCCGGACAACAGAAAGCATGGGTCAGATGGTTGCACTTGGGAGAATATTCCTACAACACCACCCATCATGTATCCATAGGTATGACACCATTAATAGATTTATATAGCTATGATCCCCTTCCTTTGTGGAGATTTCCTTTGGAGACAGCAGGGAACCAATGGTGCAAGATTGGGTACAATAGAGCCAAGACATTCTTCGAGAGTTGAAGAATCATTTACAGAGGGCACAAAATGAATAGAAGGTCCAGGCGGACAAACACAGAGTGGAGCACACTTTGGAAGTGGGTGACTTAGTTTATTTAAGACTCCAACCTTACCGACAGGCTTCAATTAAAAGAAGCGGAGCAGAAAAACTACAGCCACGTTTCTTTGGGCCTTACAGAGTCAGTAGAAAGGTAGGGGCCGTGGATTATGAGTTAGAGCTTCCACTAGGCAGCCGAATACACAACGTCTTCCTTGTATCCTGCCTGAAGAGGGCTATCGACCAACACATACACCCCATTGAGATACTACCTCCCATGGACGAAGAAGGCCAGCTGGTGTTGATCCCGGAAGAGGTATTGGAGGTTCGAGAAAAGAAGCTCTGGAAGAGAAGCATCAAGGAGTATCTGATCAGGTGGAAAGACTTTCCCATTGAGGATGCCACATGGGAGAATGAACAGATTGTACGAGAAGAAGGTTTGGAATTGCTTGAGGACAATCAATTTCAAGCAGGGGAGACTGTAATGTCCCCCACCTCTTGAAGAAGAGGTTTGGAAGACGTAGTGGTCTAAGTGTCCCCACTAGGCCATAGTCTCACACTGAGGGGAAAGTTCAACAAAACTAAAGTTATATTCTTAAGTTGACTTGAGAGGAAAGAGGTTTAAAGGAGTAAAAGATAACTCAACAGAAGAATATAAGTTAACCCTGGGAGTTAACCTAACTCAACAAAGAATTAGAAGGAAAAGTAGAAGTAAGAGGCTAGGGCACACCTATTACTAATTCTAGTTTTGGATTAGCATTTTCTATTGCTCTTGAGCATTCATTTTGGGGGTTTTGTTGTACAAATGCTTGTGAGCAACTCAGTGGTGAAATATCCACTCACCTTGTTCCACAACTTGGTCTCGAGGATGGAAGACTCCTCCACACCATTCTAGGCTTGACTCATCTCCATCTAGCGCTTCAGAAGGTAGCAGGCCGTACTGTTCTTGTGATTCCAGCAAGGGCGCACCATCAACTAGAAGGAGGTTTGATCCAGCTTATCCTGAGGGCCTGGGGACATTCCGACACTTGGGTATTGTTTGCAGGGGCATGACCATCAGTTTGAGGATTTTTTTGAAGGGTTATCATCATCATATAATTATCTGCAGATTGGGACGTCTTGGAGCCATAGGAGACATCCTGTGATTCAGTAAAACTTAGATCTAGAGAGATCTGCTTGAGATATGGGTTTGAAATTTCTCCCACGAGATTCTCATAGCCCGATCTATATTCTTGGAGAGTTTGATGCCATTTGGAGGTGTATTTCTTCAGGGACGAGTTGCATAGGGTTTCATCTATTTAGGAGGGTGCAACTTCCTTAGAAGATTCAGCAGTTAGAGAGGTTGGACTTGGACGTTGGGCTTGAAACTTTAGGAGGAGGGTCCCACTGCCCTGATCTATCATCTGACCGAGTTTGGGCTCATTTGGAGCATTCTTCCATCAGAGATGAATTCTTGAGGGTTTCAATCTTCACTTGAAGCGTGGCACTCTTCAGTTGGAGGGTTTGACATCCAAATCTACTTGGTATTGGTCTTCATTACTTATTCATCCTTTGGAGGCTTCTTTTGTATTGACGGGAGAATTTTGTAGCAGCTCATATCTATTGTTTTTATGGCCATCTGAGGTTTATGCTAGATCGGTCATCTATTGTATTGATTCTGCACAATAAAAAGGTTATATCTTTGCTTATGCTTCTATATCTTGAATGTGTTGTGATCTTCATGTGTTGGATGAATCTTGTATGCAATTAATAATTCAATAAACACCTGCACATCAAAAAATATGTAGTATTTAGTGATACCAAACGAAAACTTTGGCTTGGGTTCATTATAGCTAACTAGAGGACACTGCCTTGGCATGGTGACCAGAGCTGACAGTGTTACCCACAAGTGCTTTCACAGAGATGAGAAGGTTGGCTCGTGATGAGACCCCCTTTCCCTTAGCCATGCAACCAAAGGTCACTTCCTTGGCATGGTAGCCAGATTGTGGAAATGTCATACTATTAGGTACCCATGAACCTAATAGGATGGCTCGTGATGAGACCCCCTATCCTCTGACTAGGTCTTGTTTGTTATTTTCTGGGTCCCTCTTGTTTCTTGCTGAGAGGATTTTTATTGCCTTCTTGGGGATCCCTGGGCATAACATCTCAAGGTTTTATTTCTAGGTTTTTGTCTTTTACCAGCTGCTTTTACCTTCTAGGACTTTAACCCCTTCTTCCCACGAGATAAGGTGAAATCCTACAAATAGATCAACCCAATGCCTAGACAAGGGGAATGGGATAAATGAGCAGGAGATGAGATGAAACAGTGGTTCTATGATGGGAGTAGATGATGGCTTTTCAAAAATCCCCCCAGTGGCAAACCAAGACCTATGGGCATAGGCTTGTTAGGGCCCCCTGTCAATTTACCCAAGCATGGTCAAGTGGGCTAATGTAAGATCCAAGAAGTTGTCAGAGATAAAAGGAATCAGATGCATATATTTAAAGGTTTCAATGACCAAAAGTGACACATACCATGATACCTGGACCAATTACCTCATGGAGAAAGAACCTCTTCTGATACAAGACCATGCCGATGGTGATGGATGTTGTTGTTGCTGACAAGACAAATTTGATGGAAGAAGAAAAGGATAGGCCCTCCAAGGCCATGCTCAGGTCAATCCTACTCTTGGTATTCCATGTCTAGGACCTGTGGGCCTCGAGACATGATCTCCTAGTTATCCCTAAAAATCGGGGATAACATCTGGCTCCAACTCGGGGAAATGTGCTCATCGTAGAGCACATGAGAACATCAACATCTCTGGCATAACCTACAGACCTGCTCAATCTCGATAGGGGCATCAGTAACAAAATTGGGGCGGTAATGCCACCCCAACATACATAGATATATATACTAAAATAAAGCAATCAATGAGTAAGAAGATGAAAGAAAACTTCTTACCTATACTTACCTGTTGGCTAGAATGTTGGGTGTAGTCAAAAAACCAGTGAAGCCAATCCAACAACGTTCCTCGATACCTGCCTTTGTGCTTCATCATAAACCAAAATAGTGATAAATCAAGCACAAAAATGTCATGGGTTAGAATATATATCATATCATCGGAAATATCAAAGTCTAACTCATGGAGGCGGTTGGGAGGGAAAAGTGATCCCAATGCATAATCTCAGGAGAGTGCTTAATCCATCTCATGAATGGAATGTGAAAATTCAAAGGTTCAGGAGACTGACTCGAGGAATCTGAATGCTGGCTACCTTGGACGTCTTTACAACCTGAGGCCCAATGAAGGATTAGCAAAAACTGAAAGGATGACTGACCATTCCTAAATGGGAGGTTTGGAACACTGTGATAATACTCCAAAAAAATTATGATGTGAGGAGTTGGGAGGCCCAAAAACGTTGGAGAGTTGTTTGGCCATTTTGTATCAATGTAATTTGGGTATCCTTGAAAACTTCTGAAATCAATACTTGGAATATTCCCAGTGTGCCATGATCCCATAACTTGGAAATATCACAGAAAGTAAGGTGGCACCCTGATAAATATTAGTGGAGTCGCCAGATAATTTGCTTGAAACTATCAAAGGATAAGGGAAAACACCCTAGTGGAGTCACCAGGTAAGCTTGTAAGATAAGGCTCTGAGGCAAGGCTTACCGAAAAGGTTTGTCGTCCTAAGGAGATTTGACTCAGTGTTCCTCGACAACGGTGCCAAAATGTTATCACACAGTTTGTAGCTGGGTCAAATGGCTATAAGATAGAGGTCCAAACTGGCGTAACAGGAACCTATCCCACCCAATGTCACCTCGATGGGAAGGTTCTTTCTCTTTTGGGAGGTGAGGCCCAGGGAAGACGTCCCCGATAACTTGGGGTTTTGAAGAGGCAAAAGTTAAAAGGACAGAGGTAAAGTTCCCCCTGCACAGGTCACCACCAAAACAGATAGTCTCGGCTAAACAACCAATAATAAAGTGAATCCCCAATGAAGACCACCTGCCTAGAACAAAGCAACAACAAACTAATATATGCAGGCTATATTTCAATGGGTTAGTACTTCACAAGACTATCTGATATTTAAATAAGAAATTATGGAAATAAATGTTGACGAAGTCAATGTTTATCAATATAGCAATGCAAATAATATCACTTCCTCAATAGATACTGAAATCACATGGCATTCCATGTAACAAATCGACACACCATCAATAAATGCCTAAACCACCATTCAATTGCTCTTAAAATAAGACATTGCTGCATAAAGATGAAATATTCAAGTGTGATGTCAACAACTTAGGGTTAGTATGTTAGGGTTAGTGTAGTTAGGGTTTCAATTCAAAAAGGAGTTTGGGAGTGTTTGGATTTGATTTCACTTCAACGCTGGAGGCTTAGATCAGTGCCTTAGGGTTAAATGGAGTCATAAAGTGAAGGACACACAAGTTGAAGGGGACGATATTCCAAAGGACTAGAGGGAAAGGTTTCAAGGTGCTGCTAAAGTAGGGCCTCAAAGATGGAACCCTAGGGGATAGAGGCTCAATTCGGTGTTGCTAAAGAAAGGCCTCGTGCTCTCTCCTCCTTCCTGACAAAGAACTAGCTCAATGAAAATCAAAGTCAAGACAAGAGAGTTTAAAGAGGGAGAGTGTTGCTAAGGCAAGGCTCTTTCATCAAACCCTAAAAGAAAATGGCCCTAGGTGTAGATAACCTAGGCCTGGGATGTCCTCTTCCTCTTGAAGTTCAAAGGTATGGCTAGCTTAAGGGAAGAAGAAAGAAGGAGTGTAGCTATGGCTAGGCTCTCTTCTTCTTATTCAATGGCTAAAAGGTTTTTCTATCAGGGGACATGAAACAACGACCTACTTGTGTGTTTGTCCCCTAGGTTTTGATTCAACAATATTTATAAATATATGCAAGAAGTTAAACTACAACCATTCAATCAAGAAGTTTTGCAGAAAAATACTTACAAATCATCAAGAAAATAATCATGCAAACCCTAGTTGTAAACCTTCCTTCAATAAAAACACCATAAATGCCAAAAATATCCTCCTTCAACAAGTGTTCCTTCCTTAGTTCAGCCAATAAACCCAATAGGGCGCAAAAATCAGACCTCACTAATGAGTGAGGGATGTGTTATGATAAAGTGAGAGTCAAAACCCTCAATATATAGTGTATCAATGAACTAATTTAACTCTTCTGGTCATAAAAGGGACGACAAGGCCATAATGTCAAAATAATATTGTTTTTACATTAAATTTTCAAATTAAAATCCTAATTGAGCGCAAAGAGAGTAAAATCCCCTTCAAGGGAGGCTCTATCCCTTTCTAGGGAAAATGAGACACCAAGGAGAAAAATGTTATCGCCCCGGGTCCTCTCCAACATGCCACACATGCCACTGCTACCCATTCTGCCTCCAAAAGCATCCATGAAGCTGGATGACATCATGGTGAAGATGGAGAAATCCCAAACCTTCCAAGGCCGGTGTTCCACTAAAAAGGGGGCATTCCCCCCAAGTCTAGTCCTGCCGGAGTGCCTCTGATGGGACATCCTCTTCCTCTCTAGTGAAAAATCCCTGATCCATCTCCATCCCATCTCTACCGCTTGATGGGGTCTCAACATCCATCTGGTGGGCTCTTCAGCCCCATGGAGGTCCGAACTAGTCATCTCCCCATGTGTACCGGTCCAAATGGTACTTGTCCGTCGGGCATGGTCCTGCACATCAAAAGCTACATCCTCCATGGGATCATCAGTCACTGGGATCATAGTAATGTTAATCAAATCTCATCATCAATATTATTAAATATATGCATAAAAACTCTAATACATCAGTCAATAGCTCAAAGACATTACAAAAACTTGCAATACAAGATTGGAGAAAAAGACAAGACGTCCTATTAGGCTAGTGTCCACAAGAAAAGGAAAGTCCCCAGGAAGATTTCATCCAATCCATGTAAGTGAGGTGATGTGTCTAGGGGATGTCGAGACATGTGGGTGCGGTGAGGGCCAAGGATGCATAATGTTATCTGTGGGTGCCTTTGTAAAAGGTGAGTTGTACCTGTCATGGATGCATTTTTTCCAAGCATGTTCTTGCCTTTATTCTTTTATTTTCTTCTTCTTCTTCTTTTTATTTTTATTCAAGGGCTATCCAGAGGACACTTCCTTGGCATATTGACCAGAGCTGACAATGTTACCCACAAGTACTTTCACAAAGATGAGAAGGTTGGCTCATGATGAGACCCCCTTTCCCTTGGCCATGCAACCAAAGGTCACTGCCTTGGCGTGGTAACCAGATGGTGGCAATGTCATACTGTTAGGTACCCATGAACCTAATAGGCTGGCTCGTGATGAGACCCCCTATCCTCTGACTAGGTATTGTTTGTTATTTTCCATGTCCCTCTTGTTTCTTGCTGAGATTCTTTTTATTGCTTTCTTGGGGATCCCTAGGCCTAGCATCTCGAGGTTTTATTTCTAGGCATTTGTCCTTACCAGCAATGTTTGCCTTCTAGTCCTTTAGCCCCTTATTCCCACGAGATAAGGTGCAATCCTACAAATAGGTCAACCCAATTCCCAGACAAGGGGAATGGGATAAATGAGTGGGAGATAAGATGAAACAATGGTGCTATGATGGGATCGGACAATGACTTTTCAGAAATCCCTCCAGTGGCAAACCAAGACCTATGGGCACAAGCTTGTTAGGGCACCTTGTCAATTTACCCAAGCATGGTCAAGTGGGATAATGTAAGATCCAAGCATTTGTCAGAGATAAAAGGAATCATATGCATATATTTAAAGGTTTTAATGACCAAAAGTGACACATACCATGATACCTGGACCAATTACCTCATGGAGCAAGAACCTCTTATGATACAAGACCAGGCCAATGGTGATGGATGTTGTTGTTGCTGACAAGACAAATATGATGGAAGAAGAAAAGAATAGGCCCTCCAGGGCCATGCTCAGGTCAATCTTGCTCTCGGTACTCCATGTCTAGGACCTGTGGGCCTCGAGACATGATCTCCTAGTTATCCCTAAAAATCGGGGATAATAGGGCTAACATCACCCTAAAAGGGGCACGACGTCTTACTTTTGCTTGATTAGGGTTTTAATTTATGACATTTAATGTAAAACAATATTATTGCGTATTTTGGCCTTGTCGGCCTTTTGATGACCTAAATTTTAATTAAGGTCATTGGTATGGTATATATTGAGGGTTTTTGCTCTCATATTTTCATCATATTTCACTCACACATTAGTGAGGTCTGAAATTTGCGCCCTCTTCTAGGGTTTTGGCTGAAATTTTGAGGCACACTTGTTGAAGGAGATTTTTTCTTGGCATTTTTGGCATTTCTCTTGGTGGAAGGTTTACAACTAGGGTTTTGCTACATGATTTCTTGGTTTATGTAAGTGAATTTATGCAACACTTCTTAATTGAATGGTTATAGTATTGTTTACTTGCATTTGTTATTATAATTTGCTGAATTACACCCTAGGTGACAAGACATGCTAAGGTCCTTGTCTCATGTTCCTACTAAGATTAAGATATTTTTGATTTTCTAAAGTAAGATAGAGCGTTTCCATAGCAACACTCTATCCATATTCTTCTAGCCTAGTTGTTTTTCATCTTGTATTTGAGCTAAGGAAGGAGAAAACACACTAATCCCTAGGGTTTCTACACCGTAGTGAGCTGTTTACCGTAGGGTTTGATTGATGAAGCCTTGATATAGCAAAACTTCATCATTAAACCCTCTTATCCTTAGCAATTTCATTTATTACTCAAGCTAGCCAATTTGTATCCTGCCATTGAGCTGAAGAAGGAGGAGAGAGCACTAAGGCCTAGGGTTTCTATACCTTAGTGAATCTTTGTCCCCTAGGGTTTCATTGTGGAGGCCTTGCTTTGGCAACACCTCAACATTTAACCCTCTCGTCTTTGACCATATCATTTTCATTTCGGCCCTTCAACATTTGTAGCCATTTGACTCCATTTTCCCTAATGGCGCACTGATCTAAGACCTCTTGTATTGAGTACCTTGATCACATACAACTTCTAAACAAAATCTTGAACAACTACCTAACCTTCTAACCCTAGCGTAGACTAACATCTACTAACCCTACTGCTGCCATTATTTATTTATGCTATACTTATCCCATTGCAACATTTATATCTTTAAAAGAAATTGAATGATTAGCTAAGGCATTATTTCTTAATGTTGATATTGCTACATTGATTTCCATTAACATTTATTATGAAGTGATATATTGTAATCATTTCCATTGTACAACTTTGATTTGCTTCATCAATATTATTGTTTATCAATTGCTTTACATCAGAAGTCCATGATTATATGAAGTACTAACCAAGCAAGTGATCTTGCATATGCATAGTTTCTTTGTTTCTTTGTCTCGGGCAGGTACACCTTTTTTGGTTGTTACTTACCTTTATTGGTTGGTTATCCAGGAGTTTCTGATCGGTGGTGACTTGTGAGGGTGAATATTATACTTAGCCTTCAAACCTTTTCCTTTTCAAAACCCCGGGTCACCAGGGACATCTCCCCTGGGCCTTACCTCCCTAAACAAAAAGAGCCATCCCATTGAGGCGATAGTGGTGAGATAGTCTCAGTTACGCTAGTTTTCCCTCCTTTCATCTTAACTACAAACTGTGCGATAACATTTTGGCGCCGTTGTCAGGGAACACTGAGTCAATTCTCCTCAAGACGACACTTTTCGGTAATCCTTGCCTCAAGAGTCTTTATCTTACAAGATTACCTGGCGACTCCACTTAGGGTGTTTTCCCTTATCCTTTTGATAATTTCAAGCAAATTATATGGTGACTCCACAAATGACGACCCGTAGCGGGCGTCAATACTTACCTCTTTCTACTATGGTCTCCACTACCCCTATAAACCCTGTTACTTCTGTGAGTTCTCCTAGATGGTATCCCCAAAAACTCTTTGGTTCTTTTGACCTAACTAACATCCAAGGGGGATTACATGACCTACCCAGAGGGTTCAACTCATGGATACCAACTTTTTCGAGAAAAGGAATATCCTCTGGTAACTCACATTGGACCTAGTTTTTTGAAAATTTTGAGTTTCATCAAAACGGTCAAGAACACCCTGATGTCTTTATGAGACTCTTTGCGAGCTCTCTCACTAGGGATGCCAAAACTTGGATTGAGTCTCGCCCGAAAGGAACCATAAAAACTCCTAAAGAACTAGAAAAATCCTTCAAAATAAGGTGGCGTAAACAAGAAAATGCACAATCCTTGTACTCCCAGTACATTGATATTTGCAAAGGGTCCAACGAAAACATTAGGGACTTCAATGATAGATTCAATATTCTCCTTAAGAAACTCTAACCCAACCTAAACTCAAAGGAATCCATCCTCCAACACTACTTGAACTCCTTGGAAGGAATCTTGCAGTTTACCCTCAACCTTAGAAGAAGCACAAGATTTCTCTTACCAAATTGAGGAGAACCTTAAGTTCAAAGACTACATCCATCAGGTTAACCTCTCGTAGAATAACAAGCCCTAGGGATCTAGTGATGAAAATATTACAGAAACTGAACCTAACCTTCCCGAAATCCTTGAAATGAAACCCATGGTTCTCAAGAGGAAATGGAGCACTTCTCATACCAACGTACAAGATGTTCCTCTTTGGGAACCTCCCATGGAAGTACAACCCTTTCATGACATTTTTCCACACAAGAATGAAGAGATTGAAGCTTCCTTGCCACAAATTTATAAAGATGACCTTCTTGAAGAAGTTTCTCTTTTTGTCCACCAGGTAGAAAACGTTGGATCAAAATATGGTGAGGACACACCTTTTTACGTCACTCTCCAAGTCAATGACTCCCTCCTCCACAATTGTATTTTTCACCCAAACGCTACAACCAATATTATGACTGAGGAAGTCATGCATCAATTGGGCCTGAGCCTTTCAAAACCAAATGCCCAAGGGGATTTTGCAAAGGGAATTATCAAATATCTAAATGTTTCCTTCAACTCTTTCCCTAGCGCCCCTTTCAATATATATGTGATAGTGGTACATGATTTGAGCAATTGGGGTATCATTTTCCACAAAGACCTTATAAAGCACCTAGATGGAAGTTTCCAAGACCAAGAATTCCAAGTGATCATTTCTCACCTGAAAGAAGGATTCTTCACCCTCCATAGAGAACCCCTTGTAGGATCCATAGTTGAAACCCTTGATGAACCCAGTGATCAATTCTCGTGCATCAACAATGACATCGATAATTGGTTTGTCCAAGGAGGAATTTCTTGGGGTGATGCTATCGAAACACTTGAAGGAATTTGGACTCTAGAATTTGATGGATCTCACTCAAGTTCTGGATCAGGTGTTGGGATTGTCTTAATAGCTCCTTCCCATAAGACCTTCTACTACTCTTATAGACTAGAATACCACTGCACAAATAACATCGTTGAATATGAAACATTGATCCTAGGTCTCAACTTGGCAATTGACAAAGGTTTCAAGTACTTAAGGGTGAAAGGGGACTCAGGCCTTATAGTATCACAAGTGCTACTAAAGTTTGCTACCAAGAATGAGAAGCTGAAGAAGTATCGAGACCTTGCACAATTCATTTCAAAATCCTTTAAGATAGTTTCAATCAAATCCATTCCTCGAGAGGAAAACCATGTGGCAGATGCCTTGGCCATTTCATCTTCCACCTTACAGCCCTGTGATTGTCCGCTTCGAGACCTGTGAAAAATGGAATTCCTCTTTAGACCTTCTATCCCGGATAATTTGGAACATTGGCAAGTATTTGAAGACGATGACCAGATCATTAGGTTTATGGAGAACAACAAAGAATTCACTGACTCTGAAATAAATTTACTCGCTGAATCCATGAACTTGGAGGTTATAAACCTCCAAAATAACACCTTTCCTAGAGGATGCATTCCTTTGGAAAACCTCTTTTATAGACATGATGTCTTCAAAAGAAAGAAGCCTAGAAAACAAGCAGATGAAGCCATAGAATTCAATATCGGTACGGAAATAGATCCGAGGATGGTCAAAATAGGGAAGGGAGCTACTGAAAAGGAAAGGGCTAACATTTTAGACCTCATAAGAGAATTCAAAGATACTTTTTCTTGGAATTACGATGAGTTGAAATCCTATAGGGGTGATGTCATCTAGCATGCTATACCTTTGGTAGAAGGGGATAAGCCTTTCTGACAAAAATTAAGGCACATCAATCCGAAGTTGGTAAGCCAAATACAAAAGGAGCTACAAAATGTGGTTGCTGCTAGTATCATAGCTCCCATTAGATATTCCTCATGTATGTCGAATTTGGTAGTTGTCCGAAAGAAAACCGGTGATATACGTCTGTGTGTTGATTTCCACAACCTTAACCAATTGTCATTGAAAGACAACTACCCCCTCCCGAACATGGAACACTTGCTACAAAGAGTTACGGGGGCAAGGATGATGTCCATGTTGGATGGATTCTTTGGATACAACCAAGTCTTTCTTAAAAGAGAGTACCAACTTAAAACAACATTTACTACACCTTGGGGAACATTTATGTATTTATGAATGTCGTTTGGTCTTATGAACGCCGGTGCCACTTTCCAGAGAGTAATGGATTTTGTCTTTAGGGACCTTATACAAAAAATTATAGAAATTTACTAGGATAATCTCACAATTGTCTCAAAGGATAGGAAGGACCACATTTCACACCTCAGGATTGTTTTTGAACAATGTAGAAAGTATGGTATCTCCTTAAACCCTAAGAAATCTGTTTTCGGGATCGATGAAGGAAAAATTTTGGGTCACGTGGCTTCAAAAGGGGGGATCGCTAAGGACCCTGAAGGGTCTAATCAATAACATATGTCTGCCCCTCATTCAACAAAAATTCCTTGTAGTCCTTTTTCGGAAAGATAAACTTCATTCGAAGATTTGTTCCAAACTTTGCCGAAAGGATAAAACCCATGAGTGCTTTACTAAAAAAGGACATTGCCTTCAGGTGGGATGATAAAGACGTTAAGTATTTTGAAGATATAAAGGATGCTATCTCCCAAGCCCCAGTCTTGATCAACCTAAATTATTCACGAGATTTCATAATATTATCATTTGCCTCTCAGTATACCATTGCAGGTGTTTTGATGCAAAAGGATGCTGATAATTATGAACACCCTGTGGCTTTTATGAGTAAAGTCCTTAGAGATTCAGAGTTGAATTATTCCATTACTAAGAAGCAAGCATATGCCCTGGTAAAGTCCCTTAATCATTTTAGAAACTACGTTGGTTACAACAAAATCAAAGCTTATGTCCCTTACCCAGCAGTAAAGGATGTCTTATCACAACAAGATTGTATGGGTACTAGGGGTAAATGGGTCTCCAAAATACATGAGTATGAATTAGAGATAAAACCAACCAAGATAGTAAAGGGATAAGGTCTGGCCCAGATGCTAATCGAGAGCAACCAAAAATCCATACAGTTGGGAGAAAGTGAACAAATAAATGTAGTGGTCAGTGAATTAGAACATGATGAATGGTATTCTGATATCATCTATTACCTTAAGAATCTATCATGCCCCGATCAATTAGTAGACTACAAAATAAGGGCCTTGAGACTTAAGGCTATGAAATACTGTTTAACCGAGAATGGTCTTGGTTGGAAAGATCCTGATGGGGTGCTCCTTAGATGTGTTTACCAAGAAGAAGCAAGGAAATTATTGAAGGAATTACACTCTGAATTTTGTGGTGGACATTTCGCATCTCGTACTACTTCCCACAAGATCCTAAGGGCTAGATATTATTGGCCAACACTGTTTTCCGATACTCACCGATATGTCCAATCTTGCCAGCCTTGCCAATATTTCTCTGGTAAACCAAAACTCCCAACACAACCTTTAAAACCTGTAGTAGTGGAGGCTCCTTTTCAACAATGGGGTTTGGATTTCATTGGGGATTTTAAGGATAATTCAAGCAATGACTACCGGTGGATCCTAACAGCCATAGATTATTTTACTAGATGGGTATATTCTATCCCCAAAAATAAAGCCACTGAGGAGGTAGTCATGAATTTTTTGGACGAACAGATCATAACTAGGTTCAGTGTCCCTTCCAAAATTACCACAGACAATGCCAAGGAATTCAACTCCCATACACTAGTAGAGTTTTGTTTCAAGTATGGCATGGCATTGTCCTATCCCACTCCTCCAACTACTATCTGCAAGGGAATAGATTAGAAGAATCTAGCAACAAGAACCTTATGAATATTATCAAAAAGGTCGTGGGGGAAAATAAGAAGTCTTTGGATAGCAAAATCAAATACACCTTGTGGGCAGATCGAATAACAACAAAGACCTCGACAAGAAATACTCCTTTTGAGATGGTATATGGACTAGAGGCTAAACTTACTGTAAACCTGCAAATTCCCATCCTCCATTTTGCTCAACAATATGCTATAGATGAGGAAGCAATCCAAGGCCGAATTAACCAATTGATAGAGTTAGATGAATCTAGAAGAAACGCCCTAAGTCAAATGGGGAGAAACCAGGAGAAGATAAAAAACACTTTCGATCAAAAGGAAAAGGAAATAAACTTCACCAAGGGAGATCTCGTACTGTTATGGGATAAGAGAAAGGAGAAACCTAGTATGCACAAAAAATTGTATGGTTTATGGACAGGTCCTTACAAGATCACGAGTCATTCATGTACAAACTCTTTCAACCTAGGCACCATGGAAGGAGAGGCCCTGAGGCTGCCAATAAATGCTTTGCACATCAAGTGTTACTATCCACCATCAGCATGACAAGTAAGTATAGGTAAGTAGGTAGGCATTTTGCATTCATTGTATATACCATTGCATAGCATGCTAGAGTAGTTTGATTTCATACTTGTACATATGATTGTTTTTGTTTCAGTTTTTTATATCTATGAGATGGGGGTGATAGCACCACCCCAAATGATTACTGATAGTTTCTATTGAGATCAAGTAGGTTATCAGGTTATGCCAGATATGTTGAGGTTCTCATGCGCTCTACGGTGAGCACATGTGCCCGAGTTGGAGCCAGATGTTATCTCCCACTTTTAGGGATAACTAAGGAGATTACATCTCGAGGCCCACAAGTCTGCGACATGGAGTACCGAGAGCCATATTGACTTGAGCATGGACTTGGAGGGCCCATCTTTTCTTCCTTTTAGCGCCTCCACTTTGTTAGCAACAACAACATCCATCACCTTCGGCTTGGTCCTGTAGCAGAAATGGATCTTTCTCCATGAGGTAATGAGTCCGGGTATCATGGTATGTGTCACTCTGATCCTCAAAACCTTTGAATATGTGCATTTAATTCCTTTTGTTTCAAAAAAATTCTTGGATCTTATACTTATCCACTTGATCATGTCTGGGGGGAATGACAGGATGCCCTAGTAAGCCTGTGCCCATAGGTTTTGAGTTTCCACTAGGGGGATTCATGAAAAGTCATCATTTTCTCCCATCATACTTACCACTTTCTATCTTACTTCTCACTCATCCATCCCATTTCATTGGTCTGGGAATTGGGTTGGCCAATCATTTAAGGTTTGCACCTTGCCTTGTGGGAAGAAGGGGATAAAGGCCCAGAAGGTAAAAGAAAGTTGGCAAAAGATAAAAGCCTAAAAATAAAACCTCAAGATGCTTTGCCCAGGGATCCCCAAGAAAGAAGTAAAAGGCTTCTCAACAAGAAACAAGAGGGACCCATAAAAATAATAAAACAAGACCTAGTCAGAGGATAGGGGATCTCATCATGATCCAGCCTATTAGTTCCATGGGCATCTAGCGATATGACACTACTAGCAGCTGGTTACCACGCCAGGATAGTGTCTCTTGGTTGCATGGCCAAGAGAAAGGGGGTCTCATCACGATCCAACCTTTTCATCTTCATGAAAGTGGTTGTGGGTAACATTGCCACCACTGGTCACCATGCCAGGGCACTGTCCCTTGATTAGCTTCTTGAAGAAAAATTAGTAAATAATAAAGAATAAAAGGCATGAATGGGCTTGGAAACATTTGCATCTAGGACAGGTGATGTAGACCCCCCTATCCCTCCTAAGGGTTGCGCGACCTCCCGATCAGCATCTTCTGGTTCTGGAGCCAAAATGGCTCTTATGGTCTCGAATTGGAACCCTTCGAATGAACACACAGGTCCCTATTTATCTGGTGAGCTCGGGCTATGAACCAAGGCTCAAACAAAAATCCCTTCACGTTTCAGGGTTTCACGATTTCGTGAATTGGGACCCCCCCATCTTACGACCCCTGGCCTCTCGAGTACCCGGTTCCCGGAATGCCGAAAAGGGACTCCTCCCTTAAAGCTCCATACCTTTTAGGTTTCGTGATTTTGGGACTTCGTGAGTCGAGACTCTCTGTGCCATGACTCCTTCACTCATGAACTCCCGGTCGTCGAAGTGCTGAAATCTCCTGGCGCTTGTTCCTTCAATATTTTGTGTTTCGCGAAATTAGGACACAAGGAGTATCCTTGTTTCTTGGAGTCTCTGGTCGTCGAAATGTCCCAACGCCTTATCCTCTGGGTTTTTTTGTGAATCACGACTTTGTGCTTCACGATTTCCGGAAATCTGGTTACAAGGGATATCTCTGCCCCTTGGAACCCCTGGTGACTGAAATGCTGAAATGTCGAAAGGGATGATCAGGACTCTTACTGAAAAGGAATTTTGGATTTTATGACTTCGCGGATCTTGATGCCAGTTCCTTGACTCTTCAACTCTCGAAATCCGAAATGTCAAAATACCAGGGACCAGGACTTCACAAGTCAAGCATCCCGTCCCTTCACTCTTTGAACCCTCGGTTGCCGAAATGATGAAATATCCTGGCGTTCGATCAACGGCTCACAATGATATCTGGGATCGACAGTTCCTATCGAATCGCAACTTCGCGATTTCATGGTTTGGGATTATGAAAGACGAGAGTCTCTCTCTTTCCAACTCGTGGTACCCGAAATCCTGAAATGAACCAATGGTCAAGATCTTCTTGTGATCAACGGTCACTACTCCTCCTGAGATATGGGCGTCAAGAAGCCCTCGTCGCTAACCTCCTCGCAGCTCCACTTGATCCAATGGCCTGCAGGGTTTTGGCGTTTCTCCTCGAGGACTTTTCACCATCTGTCCAGGTCTCCGGGATCTCCCCTCCTGGATCTATGCAACGTTAAAGTCTGCGCTCCTTCCTCTAATCGGGCAGTCCACAGGATTTTCCACCATGATCCAACGCTCAACGATGTTCTTCCTCTTGATCTTTTACTCGCTTCAGACATAGAAAATTTTCTAAGTCTTCGAAGACTCGGTCTTCACCTCTTCCAAGGAATGAGCTACTGGATCTCGATAACACTTCCAAAGTGTTATTCCTCTTGAGCTTCGTCTGGTTCAGACTTCGATCTCCCACGCACTCCTTGTGTCTCAGGGATTTCGATAAGTCAGATCCATGGTGTTCCTCTCTGGCTCGATGCACACTTTTCAAAGCTTCTAGTGAAGAGAAACAATTGAAACTGGGAAAATTCATAGTTCCATCCATAGGTTCATGAAAACAGAAAATAACAGGAAAATGCACATAGTCCAAACACCACGCATTTGGGTCAATTTTCCATTCTGTTATATTCAAAAGTGCCCACTGGATACACCATACATCTAAAATTAAAGTCGATCAAAAGATTGAGATCTCCTGCTAACTCACAGTTCTCTCTTACAAATAGTTTCTCTTTGTATTCCCCTTTTCTAACTGTGTGTCCAAACTTCTAGATAACTCAAAAAATGTTTCTAGGGTTTTACCTGGCTACTTGCCTACTCTAAATTCCATCCTACGCTATCTTGTTTTAGTCGTTTTCCAGAGCCGAAGTGGAACTCCTGCTCTGTTTACAATTTCAAAAATTTGACTCAAAGGGTAAAATTCGGCACCGATTCCAGCATGCCTCTAAAGGTGAGTTTCCAGGCTGAGTGGAGGCGGATTCTAAAATTGGTTGTAACTACCCATGCAGAAGTTCTGGAAGAACTCTCATGTGTAGAGTGGTCCCACCTCTGCGTGCTTGCCAATGATGCTCCTGCATCATACTCCCCTTGACAAAAATTCATGGACTCCTGTCCATGAGTTCCTCTACTGATTTTCCCTGCTTCTTGATAGTAGCTTCGGTTTCCCAACTGGCATCTTCGTTTGGGTGGCCTTTCCATTTGACCAGATACTCAAAATAAGTCTTCCTCCTAGTCTTCTTGCCAATCCTCTGATCAACAATTTTCTCCATTTGTATCTTCTCTGCCATAGGCATCTGCTTCTCCCACTGAATCTTTCCTTGACCTTCTGATCCTTCTGCATCGTCTTTCCTGTAAGGGTACATGTAATGATCCCAAGCCAATTTTTTTCTTGGAATCACTAACTACTACTGATCTATTGATGTGCAGGTATTTATTGATTTATTAAGTGCATATAAGATTCATCAACACATGAAGATCACAATATATTCAAGATGTAGAAGAACAAGAAAAGATCCGACCTTTTTATTATGAGCAATGTAAGATCAATACAATATATGGCCGATCTGGCATAAACCTCAGATGGTCGTACAAGAAATAGATATGAGCTGCTACAAAATGTTCCCGACAATACAAAATAAGCCTCCAAAGGTTGGATATACAATGAAGACTGAATCAAGTAGATCTGAGCCATAATAATTCTCAACCTCCAATATGGAAAGTGCCATGCCCTGCTAGAATGTTGAAGCCCTCAATAATTCGGCCCTGCTACCAAAAGTGTCCAATCATCCTGAGAAATATGCCAAATGATAGATCGGGAAACTGTAAGGACAACCTAGACGTCCAAATTCCCAAATCCACTCTCAAACCCTGTAGATTTGAATTCTTCCACTGAATGGTGCACCCCACTGGATGACTGAAACCCTAGCTGGTTCGGCCCTGATGAAGGAGGCCTCCAAATGCTCTGAAACTTTCCAAGAATATAGATCGGGCTATGAGAATCCCGTGGGAGAAGTTTCAGACTCATATCTCAAGAATATCTACCTAGATCTGAGTTTTACTGAATCATAGGACGTCCCCTATGGCTCCAAGACGTCCCAATCTGCAGACAAATGTAGAATTATGATAACCCTCCAGAAAATCCCTCAAACTGATGGTCCTTCCCCTGCAAACAAAACCCAACTGTTAGAATGGCCCCAGGCCCTCAGGATAAGATGTATTGAACCTCCCTCTAGATGATGGTGCGCCCTTGCTGGAAACACAAGAACAGTATGGCCTGCTACCTTCTGAAGCACTAGATGGAGATGAGCTGAGAGTAGAAAGGTGTGGAGGAGTCTTTCATCCCTGAGACCAAGCTGTGGAACAAGGTGAGTGGATATTTCACCACTGAGTTGCTCACAAGGGTTTGTACAAC
Source organism: Picea glauca (assembly GCA_000966675.3). Taxonomy (NCBI): domain Eukaryota; kingdom Viridiplantae; phylum Streptophyta; class Pinopsida; order Pinales; family Pinaceae; genus Picea; species Picea glauca. Next base: position 324,893 of record JZKD02S1870166.1, on the reverse strand, counting down.
AAAACCCCCAAACTGAATGCTCA
>JZKD02S1870166.1:294727-306888 GCA_000966675.3 Picea glauca | reverse complement strand
ATTAGGTCTTCTTACATCCGCCTTATTCTATTTTATTGAAAGGTCATATTAATATTGACCTTTATTACATCCGAATACATTGATCTACCTATGTGCGGGTTAGGACCTTAACAGAATGTTACTTGAGCCCTAGTTTTATCACTAAGGTCGTAGTAATATTCCCATCTACAATGTACAGTCTCTCTAGAAAAATCCTTAATATCCATCTCTTCTTATGGAAGATCCCTCTATGGCTTTGTATGCATGTGCTAATTCCCACTGGCTGGAAGGAATCTAAGCTCTGATACCACTGTAATGATCCCAAGCCATTATGAAAGGATCATCACGGTTTTGGTGTCTTTTTAAATCTTTTTCTGAGTGAGGTATTTCATCAAACACTTTGTTGGTCTAGTTGTTTACTTGTGTTTACTTGCTGAATGGCCTCTTGATTTCGGCCTTAGGGTTTATTGATGTGTTTATATGAATGTTTGCAGCAAATAACAATAAGAGACAACCATGGAACATACCTCAACCATATGCAATATGATAGACACGCCAAAACATCTCAAATAGCTTTTATTCATAAAATAGATAAACCTGCTACAATGAAGATGTCGATCTGGAATGCTCAACAGATGGCCAAGAAGATAGACAATAGAGATGCTACAAAATGCTTCCGACAATACAAAATAATCCTCCAAAGGATGGATAAGAAATGAAGACCAATGCCACGTCCTCCTGGATAGCTGAAGTTCCTCAACAATTTGTCCCTGGTGCCAAGATGTCTAATCACCTCAAGAAAGATGCCAAACAGTAGATCGGGTGATGGTAAGAACAACCCAGGTGCCTGAATTTCCAAGATCCCTCTCAAACCCTGTAGATTTGAACTCCTCCATTGAATGGTGTGCCCCACTGGATGACTGAAACCCTAATAATTCGTCCTCTCTCCTAGAGACCTCCAACATCTCCACCAATCCACTAGAATGATAGATCGGGCAACGGAAATGAATACCCAAGTGCTCAAATCATCAAAATACCTACTAGATCCTTAGATCTAGCTACCCTCCAAATAATGGTGCACCCTCCTCTTGGGAAATCGTCCCACTGTCAATACATTTAAACCTGCCACTGAAATGCCTCCGAAAACCACCAAGAATGATGCTAGGACACTTGGAAGGAAAACCCAATACCTGGAATTCCCGAAATCACTTCTCCTTAGCTAGGACGAATCCTCTCTCAATGAATGGTGTGCCCCTCTTGCTGGAAACCCTAGCGGGTGCGCCCTCTCTCTATCTGCACAAGTAACTGATGTGGAATCCTCCTTCAACTGAGTATATCTGGAACTAGAATGGTGTGGGAGTGTATTGCATCTTCGAGACCAAGCTTGGGACAAGGTAGGTGGAATATTTCACCATCGAATCGTCCTCTAGGGTTTGTTAAGTCAAAACCCTCAAAACCCCCAATGTTGGGCTCACTAGATAGAAGCCAGATATCAAAATAAGATCATACATGAATGAATGAGAAGAGGCCCTTGCCTTTCCTTTATACTTTTGGCTCACCTTTCCCCTCCAAAGCGACTTTCATTTTACTAATATTTAATTAATTAATTAAATCACTTTAATTAATTAATTAACCTTTTTACAGCCAAAAGGCTCCTTATCTCTTCTTGTGGCTTCCCTAGCCACTGAAAGTCACTTCTAGCCATCCCATCCTGTAGTTTTTCTCCTCCCGATTCCAATGAGTTTTTACACTGAGAGGTTCCTCCAAGTAATGTGCCCAAAATGACCTCTTTAGTGAATTTCATTGACTTATAGCTCAAAATAGTTAAAATCATGGAAATCGTCGGAATGCAACGGAACCAAAGCCAACCTATGAAGAATGGCTCATAATGATGGAATATGATGAGCAATGCAAGCTGGACCCCACAATGCCTCTCAATAACCCTTGTACTCGCTATAACCTCCATCTGGCTACTCTGGTCATCATAACCCTCTACATTGTAATGATGTCCCAAAGTGGGGACATTACATTGTCTCGGGAAGGTACACTTTTTTTGGTTATTACTTACCTTTATTGGTTGGTTAGCCAAGACTTTATGATCAGTGGTGACTTGTGAGGGGAAATATTATACTTATCCTTCAAACCTTTGCCTTCTCAAAACCCTAGGTCGTCAAGGATGTCTCCCTTGGGCCTTACCTCCCTAAACATAAAGAGCCATCCCATTGAGGTGATAGTGGTGGGATTGTCTCAGTTACGCCAGTTTGCCCTCCTTTCATCCGTCTTTTATCTTAACTACAAACTGTGTGATAATAGGCCAAATTAATAACATAAGGAAAAAAAACACTCAGTGAAAGGGACTACTCTAATGATGAATTCCTAAGGTAAATAACCTAACTATGATCCATGCAGACCTATTACATTATTATCCCACGCAGGGGAACAAAAATTCCAATTACAAAAATACATGTTGAAGGCCAAAAATGCCTTGTAGAACCAGGAAGTCTCTGACTTGGTAGCATCTGATGATGCATATCTTCATGGTACATGGAGTTGACCCCCTAGTTGAATAGGTGGTCAACGGGCCCAATGGACTTAAAGTTGATTGGAGAAAAAGAGTGGATTCATTACCAAGCCAAGCTTTCTTGAGAGTAATATTAGGGAGATCAAGGGTATCTAGGAGGAACATGCTCCTAGCCTGTATTGGGTTTGGGGATGGAGAAGCTAGGGGGGAGCCAGGTTCCTATGTGGCCATTTGGTTAGATCCATCTATAGCTGAAAGGCATTGGAGAAGTTAAGAAAGTAAACACCATAAGGTTTTGGATCCACTTCAAACATGTACTTTCTTTTCCCAAGGGAACAGTGAGATCACTTTGTGCTAGTAGGTTTTAAAGAATAGTCTTGGAGAATTGACCAACTCCTCATAACTCGAGTCATGATTCAAGAGTCAATATGCTCAGGATATGCTAAAAAATTCTAGTTCAATTTATCTTTTTTTATGATTGAGTGCATTTCATGCACATATTATTTCAGTTGTACTCTAAAAGTTAGACTTGAGTAGTAGATAAGGAGTCTGGAAATATTTGGTTTGAATGGAGCAAATTGGTTTTATTGCAACTTTGCAGGAGTTGAGACATTGTAATAAGCATTGCATGGCCATATCAAATTAATTGGCCTACATGCTTGTAGGAATAAAATTGATTTACTCTTAGGCAACTAGTTTAATCTGAATCCTCATTATATATGTAAAGCCAGGACTCAAGACCCTATGAGAGAATCCGCTGGAAACCTCTATGTTAATCTAATTACATATGATTGAAGTTAATTTGTGAATAGATTGTCCTAACACTCTTCAAGAGGTCAAAATATCCCAACAAAGAACCTAAGGTGTTGGTAGGTGTTTTTCTTTAATTATCCTGACTGTCTCCAATGGCATAAACATTTCACTGTTCAATTTAGATAGAACAAACAAAGGAAAAAATCAAGAGAAAAAATCAACTAGACAGAACAAACAAAGGAAAAATTCAAGGGAAAAAATCAACTAGGTTATCATTAACACACAAAGATAATACACCAAGGTGTTTTCTATTGTCACATACTAATAATTGCACTACATAACTCCTATAACCCATGAACATGCAACTTAACGATAACAAATCTTAATATATACTACATATTACATAATATCTATTGTGCATGGGTATGATTATGGGTATGGAAAAGGATGATAATTTTTTAAACTACAAGTGCTATGGTTGGGGGTGGATAGAAGTACCCATGCAACTATTGCATTATATAATGACTAACACTGGGCCACTAGCCTACAAATTAAAGAATGGCCATTATTTTCTAACATTTACAACAACTATTTCACAATCATCTATGCTTTCTGGATTTTCCCTTATTTGGTAAGAGGTGTAGGGCACATTTACAAGGGTATGAATTGAATATTAGTGAAGATATTTCCTTTTGTTCTGGATAATGTTTTCCAAATGGATGGTATTACATGCATGATGCACATAGTAGAGAAAATCTAAAGTCCTATCATTGTGAGCAGGGATTGGGATTTGATGTTGTATGTTTTAGATTCATGCTATTGTTGACCTTTCTTGAAAAAGGTAACAGAGGTGGTTGTGCAAGCTTCTTGCCACACTTTTAAGATTAGTTGAGGCTTTTACTCTAATACTTGAAAGCAAGAATCTCTCTTCATCATGCAATAGGTCATATGTAGTTCCCTTCCATCCATAGTTTAATTGTTGATCTATGACACTTTAAATGATGTGTTGTGGCATCTTTAAAATTTAAATATGGTTCCATTTCACTGATTGGATATTACATTTTTATTGTGTTTTGAATACATCTCCAAGTTTAAAGAGGTGTAGGAAATAAAAATGCTTCTTGTTAATGAGACTAGTGAAAAGAGGATTGATGTCGATCAAGAATGGTTGGACTTGAATGCGAGGAAGATGCAGAGTTATGTCAAGGATAAAACCTTATCACTTTTAGAGAAAGTAGGTCAATCTGACACAATAAGTCCACAGGTTCTCAGAGTAATGGTAATTTTAAAAGATATTTTGAAGTGATTAACAAGCTACAGAGCTATGTCAAAGATACAATCTTTATAATTTTCAAAGAAAGGTGGTATGTCTAACACAATAAGTTCACATGTTCTTGGACCAATGGTAACTTTAAAAGATAATTCTAAACTGATTAAAAGGTTTATGAGTTGAGGGTTTTCTCTCGTCTTCAAATGTGACCTTCATTTAATAATGGTGTATAATCTCCTTGGGTGTGAATTTGAACTTGGCATGCTGTGACACATGTCTAGTTTTCATGTAATGAAAATTGAATGTGAGATGAGTTTTGTTGTAGATTTGACATATAACAATTTTGAAATTTGTTTATTGCATTTAGCTTATTTATACTGATATATTGATGGACTCATTATCTTAGTTCTTTCAATGTCATATTTGTATTTGAGAAACTTAGCACTCTATATTTTTATGAAGACACCCTAATTAATTGAACATAGTTAGTGGTAATTTTTTCTATCGTTAATGCCTAACAGAAAGGAAGGCTTACTATTCATTGCATGCCTTCCTTGAACTACTATCTCTGAAATTTCAGACATGCAGAATGGTGTTTAGGTGAAATAAAGTATGTTTGATTCCTTGCGTGACCTCTATTTCTGAAATTTCAGACATGCAGAATGGTGTTCAAGTGAAGTCAAGTCTCTTTGATTCCTTTAATGACCTCAATTTCTAAAATTTCAGACATGCATAATGGTGTTCAAGTGAAGTAAAGTCTCTTTGATTCCTTGCATGACCTCATACGTAAATTTGATTAGCATAGATCCATTTTAACCTTGCATCTATTAAGCATTGAGAGGGATTAAAAAAATCCCAGGTGCAGATCCAGGGTTAATATGGATCTATGCTACATTAATTAATTAATTTATTGTTATTATGCCAAATTGTTTTTTTGGGTGCTGTATTTCCACATCAATTTTTTCACATTTTATTTTATTAGCATTACCCTCCTACATACTGTAAGATCTCTTCCACCCATTATTATATCACCTTGATTCTCGGTGAAATCAACACATACTTTGTCATTGCAAGGCTGCAATATGACTAATATGCTAGTAACTACAAAATACAATCCCAACCCCATCCTCTCACCAAAAATAAAAAATAAAATAATTTATTTTATTTTGTTATTGAAAATAAATTTTGTTGTCAAGAGTCTCTTGGTTTGATGGTTAATTTGGGGGGTTATAACCCCCCACCAAGGTTTAAATCCCTTAGATACACTGTTCATCCCTCGTGGTTGTCTCACCAGTGAAAATTCGACATTCTAAGTTGTTGGGGCTAGGTGCAAATTTGAGAAACTTTGGCAGAATAAATATCTTCCCCTTGTGACTTCTTTATTGAAGGATTCTTCATGGAATGTTTCACTTCATTATAATACTCCTATATTGGGGAAGGTTCTTGTCACATCATGAGAAGAGGAAATTGTATAAAATAAAGTTTTTGTTAACAAAAGCAAAAGCGGGTTGTAATTAGTATGTTGCCACTTAACAAAATTATAAAATCCTTAAGTCTTCAACCCTACAAATATTCATAGGGTTTTAAATTTTTATTATAGCACCACGATTACAAAATAAAGGCCATTTGTTTAATGCATATCACATCATGTAAGCCGAAAGAAAAGATGGCACCACCATTAATTTTTGACCATGACCATGTTATCCCCATTTTGTGGATAACTAAGGAGATGATGTCTCGAGGCCCTCGGGTTGTAGATATAGAGTGTTGAGAGACTGCTCGACCAAAAATACCCTTTGCATGGATGGAAAACCCACTCACCACCTGTAATGTTCCCAATAAATTTTTGGCCAAGAACTAGGGTTTTTTTTATGTTTGATGTTTGTTTTGCAGATTTCTATTACAGAAAGATGTGCTGAAGTATTTTTGTTGAGTTTATTGCATAGATGACATCACAACAAGTATGGAACACATGATAATGAATTAAACACATAAACAAAGATAACAAGCTTTATATCTAACCTTTATTTAGATAGAATAAGTGATCTTCATACACAGCTCTGCAGATCTAGTACAATATAGAAGATATAGAGACCCTAGGTCTTCCTCCACTGAATGTAGTTGATTATAATATTAATTTCTTTCCCTTATTGAATAGATTCTTTCGAATCCCTGCTGGTATGACCATTAATGGCTAGATCCGGAGATGGTACGGTCCTAGAAGGATGGATTTGGAATTGGTACGACCCTGAATGGCTAGAAATGCTCAATATTTCGGCCTCTGAGTAAATGACCTCCAAATGATACCAAAACACCCTCAAACTGTAGATCAGGGTCTCTAGAGTAGGAATGATGCAAGTTGGAGTGAAAAACCCCAAGGTTTCCCTTAGATCTGTGAGTATCCTAAATAGGAGTTGTGCCCTCCTTCAGAAATTTGTTCTGAGCCAAATAAAATAATCCAAGGGAGATACCCTTGGTGTTAATGTTGTAAAAGGGCGCTATGACCCTAGATATGAACCTCCAATGGTGTAAAACTGAAGATCTAGACTCCTCCAAGTAGATCAAACCTTTTCTCTTCCAAGGATGCGCCCTACTATTGAAAACCCTTTAGATATGTACACCCAACTCCAAGTGTTATTTGTTGAATACCTATGACTATATTAGAATGGTGAGGGAGGGATCTTTCACCTCCTTGACCAAGCTTGAACCAGGAACAGAGGAATATTTCATCTCCTTGTTGGATTCTAGGGTTTGTTTACTCAAAACCCTCAAAATGTAAGTTGTCTAGCTCAAGAGTGCAGAGTGAAAAATGAATAATGAGAATAGGATGCCAAGAGTTGTGCCCTTCTCTTTCTTTTATACCTCCTTTTCTAATTTTCCATTGAGTTGCTTTCTCCACTTACTAAGGATTTTAATTTAATTTTCCTTAGTCTTTTACTAAAGTCACTTTAATAATATAACCTTAGATTTCTTTAGTGACAAAAACCACATTTCCTTCCCCTTGCTTATCTTGGACTATAGTATAGAGGGGTAGCTAGTGTTAAATTTGGCAGCATTGACAGTCATTCTCCAATGAGAGGCCATATGGGCCACCCTGAGGCTAGCCAGGGAGATTTGGAGAATCAACTAGTCTTGTGAGGTATTTAAAAAAGCCAGGGGGAACGCACAACCTCTGTGAGTCAAACCAAAAGTCATGATGAACGAGATGCTATGTGAGTCTAATGCAAAAATCAGGGGGAACGTACAACCTCTATGAGCATAGACAGTCTAGTGCAAAATTCAGGGGGAACATACAACCTCTTTGAGCATAGACAGACTAGTACAAAAGTCAGAGGGAACATACAACCTCTGTGAGCCTAGTCAAGCCTTGTGAGCCATGAGAAAAAGTCAAGGCACCTACCAAAAGTTAGGTTGAATATAAAATTACTATGAGCTAGAAACAAACGATATTCCTAATATCGCAAATGATATAAATGTATTGATCTAGTGCGTTGGCACATGTAACATTATCCACCATGAAGAGAATTTCGAATTGCCTTGTAAAGAGTTGAGTTGTAACTGAAGTCTCAAGTCTAGTTCTATTTTATAACTAAAGTGTAATGTTGAGTTGTAACTAAAGTCTCAAGTCTAGTTCTATTTTCGAACTAAGGCGTAATGTTGAGTTGTGACTGAAGTCTCAAGTCGAGTTCTATTTTCTAACTAAAGTATACCAGTCTCAAGTCTAGTTATATTTTCGAACTAAAAAGTAATGCTGAGTTGTAACTGAAGTCTCAAGTCTAGTTCTATTTTCGAACTAGAGTATACCAGTCTCAAGTCTAGTTCTAAGTTCGAACTAAACTATGAAGCTGAGTTATGATTGAAGCACGCAAACAAGTTACTATTTAGAGCCTCTCCTCTTCTCCTCTTCAGCCTATATAAGCAGAGGTTGACCCCTCTCTTTAACACAGCTGTGATATGCAAGTTAAGGTTGAAGCAATAGAGGAGCATATCAGTGATAAAGAGGTAGCATACCAAAGAAACATATCAGTGTTGTATATCAGTAATAGAGGCTGCATATCAGAGGCATATATCAGGAGCATATCAATGTTGTATATCAACAATAGAGGCAACATATCAGAGGTGTATTTTAGCAAGGTATCTTAGGTTTTTGTCAGGTCAGAATCATCTTGGCAAGCTCTTTAAGATCAAAAAATTCATGGTGGATATTTGTAAGTGATATTACATTATTAATGCAATAAAGGAATATCGTTTGTTGGAGTTTTTCTCCCTGTATAGGGTTTCCCCAGGGTATATGTGTTGTTGATGTGCATCCTTACTTATCTACAAAGTTATTTCTATATGATTATGATTTGGTATTGTTGAAGTGTATTAAGATGGAATCAAAGTGTTGAAGAAAATAAAATAACTAATCTGCATAAGAAATCAATCTCATAATTTAACATGGTATCACAGCTTAGGGTGTGTTAAACATGTTAAAGTGAAACAACAGGTACACACAGATCCAAGCTAGCTTGATTAAGTTTTCAGTGTGAAATCCATGGCATCCTCCATTTTAGTTAGGGCTGAGGAAAGGCTCGAAGGAGCTACCAACTTCAATGTGTGGAAGCTCTGGATAACAAATATATTGCAAGAGCATGATCTTGAGCAGTATGTGACCATAGTGGTGGAGGAACCCACAAATAATGTAGCAAGAGCGGCCTTCAGAAAGAGTCAGGAAAAGGCCAAGAGAATCATCTTTGACTCAATCAAAGACAGTATAATTCCTGCAATGACTTCGTTAATGACTGCTAAGGACTGTATGGATACCTTGGTGAATCTGTATGAGAAGCAGGCTCCAAGTCAGAATAGGACACTTAATCACAAGATTAAGTATTTGAATATGGATAAAGGTGAATCAGTGGCATCTTTCTATTCCGGGATAGCCCAGATCAAAGATCATCTTTTGGTCACAGGGTTGAAATTGGACGATGATGATTTAGTGCAAACCATTTATGACGGTCTTCCTTCGACATGGAAGACCTTCTTATCCAATGTAAGTGGGAGAGAGATTCAACCCATGTTTGAGAGGTTATGGCATGATTGCCTCCAGGAGGAGAGTCACACAACTACTAGGAGCGAGCCAACGAAAGAAGAGCACTCATCTTTAGCATCAAGATTCAAGGGAAAGAAGAAAGGCACTTTCCAGAAAGTCTCTCAGAGGAATCCAAACACCAAAGGTACATTCAAAGGAAAGAATATTGATACATCTAATATTAAATGCTTTACTTGTAATAAGTTGGGTCATTTTTCTAAAGATTGTTGGTTTAGAAAGAAATATCCAAGGAAAGGGAAACATTATGCCTCAACTGCTGAGGATGATGAATCCAAAAAAAATCAGAAAAGTCCTTCTAATGAGAAAGAAAATAGAAAAGGGTATTACTTGGTTTTTGCCTTATCTAGTTTAGTTTTCACGGGGCCGAAAACTTGGTTAGTAGACAATGGTGCATCCAAGCACATGACGAGGTACAAGGATATCCTCTCAGATTTTGAGATAAAATCTTTTGCAGAGCATGTTGAGCTTGGGGATGGCAAATGTTACAAGATAGAGGGAGTAGGATCTATCTCCTTCAGATTGGAATCTAGGGCTAGACTTCATGTTGATGAAGTATTATATGTTCCAGGGCTCAAGAAGAATGTACTATCAGTTGCAACCCTTGAGGACAAGGGATATTGGGTGATCTTCAAGGACATGAAGGCACTACTATGGGCTAAAGGTAGCCACTTAAGTACCTAAAAACCCATTGGAACTCGCAGTGGAGGACTGTACATCATGTCAAGACAATCATTTCAAGCATTGGCTCATGATGCGATTAGCTCCAACGAGTTGTGGAACATAAGACTTGGACATCTTCATTACAAAGCTCTTCTAGGTCTACAGAACATGGTAAGTGGCATGGCATCTATTTCTCTTAGTAAAAATGAAATTTGTAAGGGATGCATGCTAGGTAAAAATATAAAGAAAGCATTTCCTAGAAGTGACAAAAGAGCTCAGAGCATCTTAGATATGGTTCATTCTGATGTATGTGGTCCCATGTCATCTCCCTCACTCAGTGGTTGTTTGTATTATGTCATTTTTATTGATGATTACTCAAGAAAATGTTGGATATATTTTCTTAGAGCTAAAAGTGACACATTTGATAAATTCAAAGAGTGTAAAGCCTTTATTGAAAAGCAGACAAGGAAACTCATAAGAATCCTTAGAACAGACAATGGAGGAGAGTTTGAATCTCTTCAGTTTGAGGATTTCTACAAGTCAGTGAGAATCAAGAGATAATTGACCATACCATATAACCCTCAGCAAAATGAGTTGCTGAGAGGAAAAACATGACCATTTGTGAGGCAACGAAAGCAATGATGTTTGACCAGGATCTGCCAAATTCCTTATGGGCAGAAGCTACCTCCACTACTGTGTATATTCAGAACAGGTGTCCACATACTATCTTGAAGGAAAAGACTCTTGAATAGGTCTTCTCAGGGATCAAACCTGAAGTAGGGCATCTAAGGATATTTAGGTGTCCTGTGTATATTCATGTCCTTAAGGAAAATAGGACAAATATGGAACCCTCAGGTAAGAAAGGGGTTTTTGTGGTGTACAATGAGAACTCCAAGGCTTACAAGATTTATGTACTAGGTTAGAGGCAAATAGAGGTAAGAATATATGTGATTTTCCATGAGGAAGCCTCATTTAAGAAATCTAGAGAGCTTCAGTAGAAATCAGAAGCAGTTCAACCAGCTTCACCCTCTTCTGAAAATGAAGAGTCAGATGATCAGAGGGAGGAACCTCATGAAGGGCCAAGTAATAAGCCCCTAGAACCTACTGAAGAGTTAGAAAGAACTCTTAAATAACCTCCAGTCAAAAGGAAGCCAGGGTGGCTTAAAGAAATAGTGCAGGAAGTAGAAAGGAAAGCTACTCCCAAAGGAACTTTCAGGGAAAAGAAGAGGCCTCATAGGTTTGGAGGCTATGTTTCACTGATGCGAAGCATTAGTGATGCCGAACCTTCTTTATTTGAAGAAGTAGATAAATTACAAGTATGGAAGGATTCCATGCTTGAGGAATACAAGTCTATTATAAAGAACAATGTTTGGGACATTGTGTTGAGGCCAAAAGACAAATCAATGGTTTCTTCCAAATGGGTCTATAAGATCAAACATGCAGCTGATGGAAGTGTGGAAAAGTTCAAAACAATATTTGTAGACAGAGGCTTCACTCAGAAAGAAGGAATCGACTACGAAGAGACTTTTTCTCTTGTAGCTAGGTATACCTCCATTCGAACTATTATTTCTTTAACTCTCATTCTTGGTTGGAAGCTACATCAGATGTATGTAAAAACAACATTCTTGAATGGAAAGATTGAAAATGAGGTCTTTGTGGAACAACCAGATGGTTTTGTACTACATAACAAAGGCACTCATGTATGCAAGCTAAAGACGACCTTGTATGGTCTTAAGCAGGCTCCCAGAGTTTGGTATGATAGGATTGATGGCTTTCTTAAAAGCTTGGTATTTCAGAAAAGTGATGGTGATGCAAATCTGTACTTCAAGGTAAGAGGTAACCAACCTGTTATACTAATCTTGTATGTTGATGATCTCTTTCTAACA
>JZKD02S1870166.1:224612-239111 GCA_000966675.3 Picea glauca | reverse complement strand
TTGTGGGAGCCTTCTCCCACCTCTTGGTGAGTCACCATTCTCTGCATTTGTGGATTCCCGCGGTTGATCGTCCGCTTGAGTGAAAAGACAAACGCTGACTAATAGTCAAGTGTTAAGTTCATTTTTATAAATGGAGCATAAATTCATAACCCTTTCACATGCACACATAGTCAGGTTTTCATTTTCCAGGTTCTTAATCCTGGGTAAGATAATTAAGTCAGGGGTTACTCCTCATAGGAGTGTTTTGGACGAGGTTTATGCGCGACTCGTGCATGAGCCCAGTCAGGCCGAGTGTTGTAACCATGCTCTAATACCAATCTGTAACATGCCCACTACCATCAATCAAAAATTTGTGTTGTTTTCTCAGTAATGAGACTCCCCGGAGCTTGTAGCAGCAAAATGCCAATCCCCGAATCACAGGTCTTCTATTTACCTACCCGATTCTCTGTATATAACTGTGGTCTTACGTCCCTCCTAACGCAGGAGCGCCAACCACGGGTACGTCCGCTCACAGGGTCTTCTTCTTCTCGCCCCAAGAACTCCAAGGTTCTTCTATTTCCCTATCGGGAAATCTGCTCCCACAGTTCCCTCACGCGATTCCCCCTTCCTTGATTTATCGGGGAATCGGAACTCGTGACTTCACGAGTTCAAAGGTTTAACACTGGGTTCTCAGATCCCTGAGACCCGATGGTCAATCAACTCGCTGACTTTTCCCCGAGGGATTTCGCTACTCGCAACCTCGTGATTTCCGTGGCCAAATTCCTGGGCCTTTTCTCGCGAGGCTCTGATACACGATCCCACATGCGGATCCAACGATCTTCCTGCGATCTGGATCCAACGGTTATTACCTTCTCGCTTCTTACGTCCTCGTGACTTTGAATACCTAATACTTGGGCTCTCGCCCTGCGAGCTCCTGAGTTCGCAAGATCTTCCCGATCTCTGCCACCTATCCTCCCCAGATGGATGGCTCACAGCCTCTCGCCACTTCGCTGCTTCGTGACCTCGTGTCTCGCGACTTTTAACACCCAATACTTAGGCTCTCACCCTACGAGCTCCTGAGTTTGCGAGATCCCTGGATCCCTACCACCTGTCCTCCTCGGATGGACGGCTCAGATCCTTTTGTGGCTTCGCCACTCACGACTCAGAGCGTCCAACTTTTGGACTTCTACCCCGCGAGCCTCCGAGCTCACGAGATTCCTAGATCCCTGCCTCCTGCCCTCCTCGGATGGACGGGTCAGATCCTCTCGCAGCCTCGCTTCTCGCGACTTGGAGCGTCCAAATTTTGGACTTCTACCTCGCGAACCTCTGAGGTAGCGAGGTCCTATTCACGATGGCTTAACCCTCGTTTATCTCCCTATAGATATAACGCCTGTCGAGTGTCCTGGCTAAGATCTGACGGTTCAAATCGGTCCCGATGCCACGCCCTTTACCACTGCTCTTTGGACGTGGACAAACCAACGGTCCAGATGTTCTCATGGAGTTTGGGGTTCTACGATTCAGATTTCCTCGCTACTCACGAAGATAGAGGGAAAAGGGTTAAGGCAATTTACACCCTCATTCATTCCTTCGATCTAATGGTCCTGAATGACCGCAGATTCCCCGACGGGATCTCATCCATTGATCAATACTTATCCTTACGCTGCTACTTCGGGATTTCAAGAGAGTCATTCCTCTTCACACAGGGTTTTTAAGAGTTGAACATTCACGCCCTTTTTAGAGGTTCTTGGTAAACCTTTCTAAGGAGGGAATCTCCGTGAAGAGGTCTATTCTGAGGCATTCCTAGATACAGATAAGGGAAACAAATTCCTGAGAACGGATTGGATACCTGACTTAGTTCAACCTGGCATGCTTAGATTCATTTTTTATCAACGTATGTTGTGCATGGCTTCCTCTATTACAAGCATATATCCATTAATTATTATCAAAACATTCACAGACATTCTTACACTAAAATCGTTCACAATCTCATAGTGTTGTGAGTATATATATATATATATATATATATATATATATCAGTGTATGAATTTCAAGATGCAATACATAAAATACTTATCAGAAATAACACCAGAAGTGGGTGAAACTACTGAGAGGGGTGCTCGTTTCCACCCAACCGTAGGCTCAACGACTCCCAATGGATTTAACGCTAGCCACCCCCGAGCTGAGACCACGATGCTCCGAGACTGCGTCTCTCTATCTGCCAGTGACCAGGAGCGAAGGTTGCAATCCTTCCTCTCTGCTATCACTCACTCTGCCTAATCCAAAGTTCCCCCTCACGTCTCCCCTCTCAATCGTCTCTGCCATACACCTTATCCTCTCGCGAGGTTGCGTGTGGCACGATTACCCTCGCGCTGATCAGGCCTGACGGCTCTACGGGTGGGTGGTTCACGATCCCATCCCTCATCAAGCCGCCCACCTACCAGCCTGCGAGACATTAAATTTGGAGGCCAGTGAGCCGCTTTTGGTTCTCCGGGCCAGTGGAGTCTAAATACGGTATTCATTCAAGGTGGAAGTTAACACCACCTTTTCGGGAGCCTTCCACCGCCATCGTGGTCTCTTTTCTACACATCCCCTCATCAACAGTCCTGCAATAAATTCATAATGTTATTCACATTCATTGACCTCTTCCTCAAGGTCCATTTACATCACATATTCACATTCATGAGTTTTCCATAGTTCTTGGCCAGTTCAGTTATATTTACAATCTGGGGGAAATAGGGTGTTACATGCTAGTCAAGATAATCCTCGATTTTCTGACCACAAAGAATTGTGGATCTTCCTTCTTCTTAACCTTTGTAAGAAGCTCCTTCCCACTCATGAGAAGTATTGTGTTGCTTACCTCTGGTTTCACCTCCTTATCCTTGATTGGAAGCAACATGTGTGTCCTCCCATTTTTCTCCAGGGTGTATGTGTTCATTCTCCCATCATGAATCACATTTCTATCATATTTCCATGGTCTTCCTAGCAATAGATGACAGACATCCATAGGAATGACATCACATAATATCTTATCATTATATCCTCCTATCTTAAATTCAACCAGGAATTTTTTAGTGACAGTTACCTGATGTCCCTTCTGTAGCCACGAGACTCTGTATGGGATTGGATGATCAGTCGTCTCCAGCTCCATCTTCTCTACCATCTCTGTAGAAACAAGATTATCTATGCTACCACTATCCACAATGAACTTGCATACCCTATCCTTGGTCTTGAAAGCAGTTCTGAAAAGTCTGGTCCTTTGGAATGAATTCTCCACCTCCTTCTCTGGTGTCAAAAGGACTTTTTGCATCATCAACGATCTTCCACCTTCAGCGTCTTCCACCTCAGCATATCGCCTTTGTGCCTCGGCGACGTGAGTTTCCCCAATATCTTTCTTTTTCTCTAGACACTCATAAGACTTGTGCCCATTCTTTCCACATGTGAAGCATGTGATTACTCCACCTCTTCCTCTTCCTCTGCCTCTAGTATGAGGAAAAGTGTTGTTGTCAGCATAATATTCTCTCTGTTCAACATATGACCCTCGATATGAGGTTCCCCCTCTCTCAGTTCGATTTCGAGGTTTCTTCCAGTCCTCCCTGGGCTTCTGATATTTATCCTGGGAAATTGATCTGCCTCTGGGCTGACTTTAGCCTCGGCCTCTTTGACCCTGCTTTCGGCTTAGCTTCTCTTAAGCTTTTAGAGCCATCTGATAAGCATCTTCCACCATTCGGATGGTTACCATACTCATCTCATCCTGGATATCATATCTCAGGCCATTCATGTATCTGGCTACCTTCTCATCATCGCTTTCCCGATGACCTGCCCTGATGTTCAGTCTGTAGAATTCTTCAGTATATTATTTCACTGTCATCACCTTCTGTCTCAGGTTATCCATCCTCCTGAACAGAGTAATCTGATAATCCCTGGGGATGAATTTTGCCTTCATCTTTGCAATTATCCTATCCCAATTCTTGATTTTCTGCTTGCCCTTGCAGCGCCTATCAACTTGTAGTTCATCCCACCACAATGTTGCATGTCCCTTCAATCTTGTGACAACATGCTTAACCTTCTTGTCTTCCTCGACATATTCATAGTCAAAGTATGTGTCTAGAGCTCTAATCCAGTCTAGAAGCTCCTCTGCATTCAAGTTTCCCTCATAAACCAGAATGTCCATCTCTGCTCTTGCACCCATCCTGGAAATAGCTCTGATCAAACGTTCGTTTGATGCATCTTAGGCTGCAACTTCTTCTCCATGTTCAACCTCAATTTCACTTTCGTAATCACTAAGATCCCCTGCACTAACTGTGCGTCTTTGCGTTGTCTCCATATCTTCGAGTCTGGCTCGTAGATCACGCATCTCTCTCTCCATAACTGGATCTGTCATCTGTCTACCTCTTCTTCTCGGCATTTCCCTCTCCTCTATATTGAGTGTTTGCATGTCCATTCTCCTTGGCGGCATGGAGAATTCTCTTTCTCTGCTACAAAAAGAAAAGAAATTTTCTGTACTCTGATACCAAATTAACGCACATGCCCCGCTACCTCTCAACCCACAGGTCGGACAGTTCGCGTGCTCACAGGATATTTCTTTCTCTTGGCCCGAAGGACACTGATTGGTCCTTCAAATTCCCTATCGAGAATTCTGCACCCACAACAAACTCTCCACGGGATCTCCTCCCCAATCCGGAGATCAGACTTCGCGACTTCGCGAGGTCAGTGGTCAAGTGTTGGACCCTCAAATCTTCGAGACCCAACGACAGTCAACGCTGACCCTTTCCTATCAGGGTTTTTCCCTCTATCATGATTTCGACACTCGCAATGTCGAGTAACTTGGTTTACCGAACCCCGAGTCCCGATATGCCGAAACTCTGACACACACACGAGGTTGAACTTTCAACAGTCCATCACTTCATCGACATTTTGGAGTTCGCAATATCGCAAATCCTAATGCATATGTTTCGGGACTTCTCGCCATGAAAACCCCGAACTGGTGTGCCACCTGTCCACTCACTGATTCTTGTGGTCCCACACTGTTCTCGTGCTCATCGGGATATCGTGTTTTGCGATTTCGTGATTCCTATTGCTATGTTTACGGAGTTTCAACCTGCAAAACCCCGATATGAGATTCACGAGTAGATCTGATGACCCTTGTGGCTCAGATCGACGGTCCTGCCCCTTCGGAGCTTTGAACCCTTCGGGGATACTTCGCTGTATCTCCCCCTGCTCCTCCGTGAGATCTGACGGCTCATGGGATGTCGCGAATCCTCCTCTGAGAATACCGACCGTATGTTCCTCCTTGGCTATTTCCGCAAAATGAAACCAAGTGTTCCTCCGTGGAACTCGTCCACCTGCGTGCAAACTTGCAACGCTTCTTACACACTTCCAGTCGCAACCTCCCTGCATTTTCCTCCAACAGTTTCAAAGACCTTATCCTTCCTGAGCTTTCTTATAATTCTGAGTCATAGAAAAGACTCTTGCACACACTCCTTGCGGCAACTTTCAGACACTTCCAAGTGCTGAACTTCCTTCGACCCTGCGCACACCCGCAACAACAGTCTCTCAATGTTTTTCTCAGATTCGCAACTCTGGGGCTTAGCTTGGCCTGCGCACTCCTTGCACGACTCCTATGTCTATCTGCACTTCTGGATGAATGAGAACAAAAGATACCCTATCTGAACCCTCTGTCAACGCACTCCTTGCGGACACTTCAACTACACTCCTTGCAGGAACCCTTGCCTCAGATAGAGAAACAAATGAAACTCATTCCATCTTCCTTTCAGACTTCAACCTCAAAACATGAAATCGTGTACACAACATATAAAGCAAATGTATAATAGGAAGAAAACATTCATGAGCATATCGTTCAACATCAATACACAGAGAACAAACATAAAACCATGAATTTGAATCAACCTCTTCTTTTAATTCAAATATCGGTACATGGGTGTTCTTACACAGCTCTCTGCTTCTCTTCTATGCTCTTCCTTATCTAATGTTACAATATACAAGTGAGGGTGTCTATATCCCGTTTCCCTCTTGCACTTTTAAACATTATAATCTATAATTAATTTCTATCTACTTGTATTAACTACTTTAAATGCCTCCTACCTACTAAGGACGAGAGTGATTTTCTCAAGGTCCACTTACATTATACAAGTGCACTTCTTCTTAATAACCTCATTTAAGATTGCGCAACAACTTCAAGGTGATTTTCAAAATTTGTGTTGGCTTGTCCAGCTGTCCTTCGCTTCCACGCTGGCTCGCTTGATGTTGGCGATGCTCATGCATCACCTTATATCTGACCATTGGATTCTTGCCACATGGTGTGTTGTTTGCCTTGGGATATGGTCATCTGATGCTCACCACGTGGCACATTTTCTACCCTCGGATCTATCTCTTGGATTCTTTCCAGATGGCATGCTATCTACCCTTGGATCTAGCTCTCGGATGCTCACCACATGGCACATTTTTCTACCCTTAGATATGGTTATCCAATGCTCTCCACGTGGTGGGTTTTCTACCCTCGAATCTGGCTGTTAGATTCTCACCACGTGGTGCATTGTCTGCCCTTAGATCTAGTCATTAGATTCTCGTCACATGAAGCCCTACCTGTCATCGAATTCTCACCACATAGCACATTGTCTGCCTTCGGATTTGGATCTCGGATGATTTCCACGTGGCGAGTTTTCTTCCCTTTGATTTGGATCTTGGATGCTCCCCACATGGCATGTTTTCTTCCCTCAGATCTGGCTCTTGGATGCTCACCACGTGGCACACTTTCTGCCCTTAGATGTGACTCTCAGATGCTCACCATGTGGCATGCTGTCTACCCTCGGATATGGATATTGGATGCTCACCACATGGCACATTTTCTACCCTCGTATTTGGTCGTTGGATTCTCTCCATGTGGCATGTTTTTTGTCCTCAGATCTGGCCATCAGATTCTTTCCACTTGGCACATTGTCTTCTCTCAGATTTGGCCATCAGATTCTTGCCAAAAAAAAAATAGATCTAATAGTCAGGGGAAAGGAAGCAACATTTGAGTCGGCATCTAGTAAGAAAGGATGATAGGTGAACGTGGATAGAAATCATAGGGAAATTCCATATATAATAAGAAGACACCTCTCACACAAATGCAACTCAGATTGTATCCATTTGTATGGCATACAAATTGTATCAGGAAACAAATGGCAACAGATACTCGATGGCAGCAGATGAAGTTCAATGCTTGTAAAAATATATCCATACCTAACTCGTCTAAAAAGACTGTCGGTCTTGATTGGATGATTGGAAACAATCTATCTTTAACATATGGTGATGTAAAAAAAAATTAATATTGTGAAATCAAACATGTACAACTATCTTAAGTATACATTCAAATGTTTAATCATGGTGTACAAGTTTTCTCTTGGAATTAAACTTTTGTTTCCAACTTCCTGTTGAAGTATTGTACCATATGTCATTTCTTCAATTGAAATATTCGGTTTACAATATGTTTGTTAAGAGAAATTTATATTTCCGAGATGGGCATGGACTACACATTCGGTGCAAAATATCTAGAGAGGTCTCTACCCTGATAATCTATCTTGTCATAAATACAACAAACATCCCAAAACAATTGAACCACAATTCCTTACATCAACATTTTTCAAAGGTGGAAGCTTTATTGTGAACGAACTTACACTTTGTTGTTACATTGTGTTAGGTTATACTCATCATTTAAATCACAACCAATGGTTTTTTTGTTGCATTCTAATAGCATGAATTCTAGATATGTCTATTGTTGACATTGTTAGGGTACTTACTAGGAGTAATATATTCCAACTATGCTATCACCAAGTGACATTGTGATAGAACATAATTTCTTTTGTTTGGAGTTTGGTGTCATGTAAATCTCCTTATCATGTACACATAACTAAATTTATTTATTTGGTTGTTTGTTTTAAGTAGAATGTGGGAATCAACTTTCAAGTATTTTGTGTTAATATTTTTTTAAATACTTAAGTTGCAATCAAGTTAGTATAATGGAAAAGAAGGTTAAATGTTATTTGAAAGCATGTGACCTCAATGCTATCGTCTCATTTATCATGGCAAGAGATATTTGATTTTAATTGTTTTTTTGGTCCTACAGTATGGTATTAAAATTAAATGTTACTTGAAAGTACATGTGATCCGGATTATTTTCGGTACGAAATGAGATCGGAGATATAATAAAGAAATGCACAGAGATATCACATATATTCCGTAATATGACATAAATGTATCAGAGACGCAACCATAAACACATATATACAGTAATACATGATTTCTATTGATGAAAGAAATGTACAGAGACTGTAAAAATACAAAGTGAAAGACTCACTAGAATGGTGGTAGCTTATCTCTGAGAAGAGATGTGACGGCTACTTGCATTCAAAAGAAGATGATTACAATGAGGCTCTGAAGGCATTTTTACAATAAGAAGGAATGCTAAAAACCCTATACATCCAAAAACCTAACCCTAGGATATGAAGCACCAAAAGTCATGTGGGCCTTGTTTGGGTAAGTGAGTACATCAACTTCCTGGGGTCGTAACTTTTGCATACGATCTCCGTTTTAGGCGTGTGATAGCTCGTTGGAAAGGTATCGTAGAGGAGATTAATTTTGGGGGATAAATCATGCATTTGTATATCATTGAGAACATATATCTTGAAAAACCTTCATTTGGGCCCTCAAAATGGCCCCGGAAGTTAAAACTTGCTAAAAATAGTAAATTGCCAAAATTGCCATAAAATTGTTTTGAGCCAGTTGGAAAAGTTGGGTGGCCATCGATATCCACATGGATCAATCCTCCCTCCTTATAAAGCAATGGTCTCCATTGCATTGAGTTCCCGGGGGAGAGGGAAAAGCATTTGTTGGATCTGCATCTTGGTGAGTTGCTTGTATTGTTGGAGACGTCGCGCTGCTTAGTTTGTGGAAGTTTGTCATGAACCTATTGAAGTTGAGGATGTTCAACAAGTCGAGCTACATGAGAGGAAGGTGTGCAGAAGGAATCTTTGTGCTTTGCTGCAACCTTGTCAACCTGCTTCTGTTGGATAAAAGGTGCAGGGGGTGAGACTGTAGTGGTTGCAGTGTCCTTTTGTTCCCCTTTTGAACAGATTGTGAAGAAGCTGAATTTTCCAGTATGAGATACTACCTTGTGACACTTTTTAGGCAGAAAAATAGTTGGAACTACCTCTGGTATTCTGTAGAGATGACCCCCCAAAGTAACAATGACACTACGGGGTCGAGACTCATAAACAACATGGCCTCTCCACATATATGGTTGGCCCAAGAGAAAATCACAAACATCCAGTGGGGAAACATCACATAATACCTCATCCTTGAAGGGTTGGATGCCGTATGACAATTGACACTGTTGGCTAACACAGAGATCCCGTCCTTGCCGAAGCCACCTGATGTTGTATGGCTATGGGTGTGGTGTTGTCGACAATCCCAATTGTTTGATGACCTCTGCTGAGATGAGGTTTTTCTGGCTTTCGCTATCAACAATAAAATGCAGCGGAGTCCCCTTCACCCACATCTGCGAATGAAAAAGGCGCTCCCCCTCTTCAATATTTGTTGGTTCTTCTGGTTGAATTGTTGTGGTCACGACAATAGTAATGGGGTCTGTGTCAATGATCTATCCTTTACCAGTATTTTCAGAATCAGATTCTAAATCAGGGTTTGGCTCCTTCTCTTTGATCTCGATCACCAATGACTGTTTTGAGCGACATTCATCGGTGTTGTGCCAGGGGCTTTTGTGGAAATCACACAATTTTTTGGTGTCCTTTGTCTTCCCATGACCCTTATTTTCCTGTGCCTTGGACTGGTTTTTGAGAGACAGTTTGTTAGGGTCATCTTTATCATACTTTGGTTGTTGCAGATTTCCAGACCTAAATTCCCGATTGTTTTGGTGCTTAAATTTCTGCTCAATTTTAACAACATATCGATAAGCAACACCGAGTGATGAGATGTCCAGAAAATCCATTTCATACTGGATGTATATGTGTAGAGACCCACGTTATTTTAGAACCAAATGTCGCTCGGAGTCTTTGATACCCATCTTGGTGTGCAAGGTATGGAAGGTATTGGTGAAATCCGGAACTGCTTGGCCCCTCTCTTACCGTAGTGTGGTTCATCTCATGTATTGGTCCTCATAGTTTCCAATAGGGTAATATTGTTCATTTACCGCATCCACAAAAAAATCCCAAGTGGGATCAACCTCATATATTCCAGAATCCTCTGTGGAACTTTGCTCCCAGTAAGTTTCCCACCAATGTTTGACATGAGGGAGAGCTTTAAGGAGTGTGAAGGTGATCTTTTCTTTTTCGGAAAAGTTGTGAACAGAAAAATAACCTTCTAGCATAGTTAACCATTTTTCTAGGGCTTCTGCATCTATCTATCCTTCAAATACAGGAATATCAAAATTAACTTGTACCTTGAAAAGTGATGTGTCTCCAATGTGGCCACTTGATGAAGATGCGCTTGATGCTATCGGTAGGGGTTTAAGGATGTGGGAAAAATTCTCCATCATTCCGTCCCTCTGTCGCGTGAGAGCTTTCTCAAGCAACAGATTGATAGGATCGTTCGCTTCATTGTTTTTATTTTCTTCTGCCATCGAAGGTTTCTTGGGTGTGCAAGAGTAATTTTCTTCAAGAGAGACAAGCTCGAGACCCAACTTTCTATACTCGGACCTCGTCAGGGACATGCATTGAAAAAAATGATCAAGAGCAGCCTGCTCTGATACCACTGATCCGGATTATTTATGGTATGAAATGAGATCGGAGATATAATAAAGAAATGCACAGAGATATCACAGATATTCCATAATATGACATAAATGTATCAGAGAGGAAACCATAAACACATATATACAGTAATATACGATTTATATTGATGAAATAAATGTACAAAGACTGTAAAAATACAGAGTGAAAGACTCGCTAGAATGGTGGCAACTTATCTCTGAGAAGAGATGTGACGGCTACTCGCATTCGCAAGAAGATGATTAAAATGAGGCTCTGAAGGCCTTTTTACAATAAGGCAAAATTCCAAAACCCCTAGAAATCCAAAAACCTAACCCTAGGAGATGAAGCGTCAAAAGTCATGTGGGCCCCGTTTGGGTAAGTGAGTACATCAACTTCCCGGGGTCATAACTTTTGCATATAATCTCTGTTTTAGGTGCGTGATAGCTCGTTGGAAAGGTATTGTCGAGGAGATTCATTTTGGGGGCTCAATCATGACTTTGGATATCATTGAGAACATCTATCTTGAAAAACCTTCATTTTGTCCCTCAAAATAGCCCCAGAAGTTAAAACCTGCTAAAAAATAGTAAATTGCCAAAATTGTCAGAAAATTGTTTTGAGCCAGTTGGAAAAGGTGGGCGGTCACCAATATCCACCTGAATAAACATGATATTAATAATGTTTCTTTATGGACGATGGTAAGGGATATTGGATTTTAACTGCATTTTGGTTTTGGAATATGACCTAACAATTTATCTGATTAAGTAAGAAGTAAAAAAACAGGGTAAATACCCAAAACCTACAAACATCTCAAGGTGGAAATATACCCTTACTAATCAACTATTAATTATTTCAAATAGTCAAGTAGCAAGATTTTGTTCACATAATAATGTAACTACAAGTCCTACTCTTGATATTGTTGTTCAGATTTTGATATTAAAAGTATTATAAACGTTTTTCTTCTTTAAAAAATTATTTGAAAATATACACTTACTAGGTAAGAAATATATATTATAATTATAGTTTATTTCCTTTATTGGTCGGTTGTGCTATCAATAGGTAGAAGACTGGGATTTCCAGTGGATCAAAGTAACATTTGGTAGCCAACCAAGCCACCAATGAAAGGGAAATATAACATCATAAATAAATTGGAATGGAGTTATATGTGGGAACACTTTTGTCTATGGGTTAAAAGTAATGAACAGAGAATAATTATATAGAAGATAATTACCAAGATATTTCAATTTAGAAATATTATATCACATGGTAAAGTATATGTAAGTTATATATTGAGTTTTGCAAAAACATTTACGATAAAGTAGTTGATTAATTTTTTACCAAAAAAAATATATATATATATAATTTAATTTAATATATATTTTTTCCTTGGAAAAAATATTATATTCATGATTATTTCATTTGCATGTTACAACAAAGACAAAGAGGTTGGCCTTGGCTCATAGGATCCTTTCATAATTGAAAACTTAGAATATCATATGGTTTAAGAGGCATTATCTCACGCCAAAGGAGGCTAAAAAAATTACATACTAACAACCGCTACAAAAAATACTAAAAAAACATCAAAGCTGAATGATTATCGTTGGAATTCCATACCTTCCTTTTCTTCTCCATCGATGTATTCATAGAAGCCAAAATCTCCTTTCAGAGACAATAGGGATTCCTTGGATAGGTTGTCGGCTTTTGAATTTAGTTCCCTAAGAATGTGGTGAAAAGACACCCACTCGAAGGAGCTTGATTGGAATTCTACATCCTGGAGAAAATAACCAAGACCCATGTACTCCACTTTTACCTTATTGCATGCCTACTCTACAACTAACTTGGAGTCTCCCATGATTTGAAGTGTTTTTATCCCTTTCTCCTGAGCTATAGTTAGCAATGCTTTGAGCGCAATGAATTAGGCCCAGTTGTTTGAGTTTCTACTAAGGGCCTATCAAATGTGTAAAAAGTGGTTCTGATTTAAGTAGAGTACTACTCGCACCCCGCATTGAAGTGAGTGCCCCTGGCTTGCTCCATTAAAAAATCTCAAGGGGATGGATTGGTTAAGATTCAACATTGTGGTAATATGATCCTTCTTCTTCTTCTTCATATTGACCATAAAATCCTTCAAAATATTGATGAGTTGTGATGTGCATATCTCAGGAGGGATGAAAACATTTTTAAAAATAAAATTGTTACGTGCCCACCAAATACTATTCACCAACATGCAAGGAAAATATTCGAAAAAATTATATTGTTAGGATAGGCATGGACTACACATTTTGAGAAACATAATGTTTCTCGGGCCTTTTAAACTTTACTTAGGTGCAAAATATCTAGAGAGGTCTCTACCCTAATAATATATTTTGTCAGAAATACAACAAACATCTGAAAACAATTGAACCACACTTCTTTACTTCAACCTTTTTTAAAGGTGGAATATTTATTGTGAACGAGCTTACACTTTGTTGTTGCATTATGTTACGTTTTACTTATCATTTAAATCAAAACCAATGGTTTTTTTGTTGCATTCTGATACATTGAATTCTAGATATGTCTGTTGTTGAATTTGTTATGGTACTTACCAGGAATAATATATGCCATTTATGCTATCACCAAGTGACACTGTGATAGAACAAAATTTCTTTTGTTTGGAGTTTGGTGTCATGTAAATCTCCTTATCATGTACACATAACTTAATTTATTTATTTGGTTGTTTGTTTTAAGTAGATTGTGGGAATCAACTTTCAAGTATTTTGTGTTAATATTTTTTAAAATACTTAATTTGCAATCAAGTTAGTATAAGATTTTATGTATGGAAAAGAAGGTTAAATGTTATTTGAAATCATATGACCTCAATGTTATCGTCTCATTTATCATGGCAAGAGATATTTTCTTTTAATTGTTTTTTTGGTTCTCAAGTATGGTATTAAAGTTAAATGTTACTTGAAAGTACATGATATTAAGAATGTTTCTTTATGGATGACGGTAAGGGATATTGGATTTTAACTGCATTTCAGTTTTGGATTAGTCAACAACCCTAACTTGAAGTAATCATAACTTTGAACCTGTAACGTATAAAGATATGAAACTGATAAAAAAAAATCTTCAGTGTGTTTTATGCAATTCCTCCAAGTGGCACTACTTGGAACCTCTAAAAAAAGGAGTTATAGAAAAAATGACATACCTTGTTGAATTCTGACTTATTCTAGAAAGTGAACTTGTAGAGCGTACCCCACACAAAATATTTGCTGAAATAATCTGAAAATGTTACACAACATACTTCAGACTGTACCCTAACTAACACATTTGGTCTCACTGAATTTGGATATGTTATGAAGAAGTTATGACGTTTTTACCCGAAACACCTGATTTTGACTAGTTTCAAGACTAGCCACAAACCTTTATTTCCACAGAGCGTAACTCCCAAAATACAATGACCCACAAGATGAATTATTAACAACAAATACTTGGATGTGTTTTCTCACTTGCATAGAAATTTCAGGATCTGACTCATTATAGAAAAAAAATTATAGCAAAAATGGTGAGATGACCTGAAAATAACATACCTTAGAAAGTACCATCAAAAGAATTTATCATTCCTTGCATTTCGGCCTTCTTTTCTTCACTTTCCTCAGAATTTTGGCTTAGATATCATTTGTATACCTCAGAAACCTATATATATTCAATATTCTCAAGTGTGTTTCAAATTAGAGAGCCTTGCCTCTTATTTATACTCTCCAAGTAGCTTCCTTAAAAACAT
>JZKD02S1870166.1:155508-171262 GCA_000966675.3 Picea glauca | reverse complement strand
TAGCTAAGCAAAAATACAAGGAAAACTTTGTCTCTCTCATGGCATCATGGTCTAGTTAGGGGGTGGCCAGTTGAGAAATACTCAAAGAAAAAATTGTGCCTATGGTTGGGTGGAACATACCAACCCTTTTCGCAGTTGCCAACTAACTTCCAATTTGAGATAAGTGTGACTCTGAGCTTCATATAGCCCTGACTGCTTATTGTAATTTGTATATGCTTGAGTTAGATAATGGAAAAAATTGTTATATTGTTTGAATGATAGAATTGTGGCTCTAATGGCCTAGCATCTCGGGAAATATGAAGTAAAGTGTGAATGCCATATTTTGTACATGGTGTCTTCCTACTTCTGTTTATAAAAGGAGAACTGCTAGCAATGGGATTTTAATCGAATTTGGGGACATAAGACTTCGACCCCTATGTTGGTTGGGAAATCCTCATGGTATTTCCCAAGAACCAAATCCAAAGAGGTAGAGTCGGGACAGACTCTATGAGACTACTCCATTCCTATTGATCCCTTGAAATTACCTTTTTCTTGATTGTGGAACTCGAGTTTTGTAGATGAAGGGATATTCCTTCAAACCATCTTCCCAAGTGACTGCAGGTTCAAGTCTGTGACCTAATCCAAATCCTGGAAATATTTAAGAGTGTATCCCTCAAGGATTTCCAAAGTCCCATATGTCGAGGACCCTAGAACCATGAACTTCAGAGGTACAGAGCTTTAGCATGTTGAAACCTCACAACATACCACTCCTGCCGAAGGTAACTTTTCGAAACAGTAACTAGATGGTTTGACTGACAACTGGCGGTCACTTACCCGCTATCAAGGGATCCATCCTATTGTTAAACTATAACCAACTTTCCAGTCGCAAAGTAACGTGAGTCGTAGATCTAAGAATATTTGGTATCTTTCTTGACCATTGGATATATGTACGGTGAAATTCAATGCTGACTCACTCCGAGAGTGAAAAGGCATTAAACAACCAGAACTCCCAAATGTCGAAGCAGTGAAGTAACACGATCCATATATCTAAGGACCCTTCATGATGCCTCTCAATCGTTAGATAGAACCTAGTGGAAGGATAGGGTAAGCGATAATGTTGATCGACAACATGCAGTCGTATACCCTTTATGACCTTCCTGGTAGGTAACCCTTCAAGACTAAATGGGATAAGACCTCTAAGGGACGTAAGGTCGCGAAATATCAAAGTGGTGAAATATTGCCAACCATCAAATCAAGGGGAGGAATTCAAAGACATAGTGAGTCTTTGATATAAGGATCTATTGGGGGCCCTTCCCAACCATTAGATCAACTAGTGGAAGGAAAACACAAGTACTTCGGTGAAGTTCTACTTCGAGAATCAAAAACTTTGTAAATATGAGACTTCGGGGCTCCGAGAGATTTTACATGTTGGTGCAAAGGCCAAACGTCGAAGTGTCAAAGATCAGAGTATGTGGTGGAAGTTCTAGAACTTCGGAACTTTGGGACTATAGGAGATGCGAGTAGATAGGATGGTGCGTTAAACGTCGAAGTGCCGAAATTCCTATGCATGGTGTCCAACCTCGGTTGGATAGGGCACATACGCCATGATGATGTGGTGTTGTGGGATTGGTCATGAATTAAGTGTGGGACCACCCCTATCAGGTTTAAGTTATGTGTTAATCACGTATGAATCTTAGTCATTAGATCCAAGGGTGGATATAATCTCCACCATAGATTCTAGAGTGGAAAGAGTCCTTCGGACTTTGGAACTTCAGGGAAGTTTGTAGACTTGTACAAGAATATCGAAGGGGCCGCAGGCCTGTTACCCATGAGAACCCAGGAGATATTCCCTTGTAACCACCCCTCCAGTGGTCATGTCATCACTATAGGATGACGACCGAGGTCGTGTCAGTTCCATGTAGGATGGTACGAATGAGGTGGAGCCACGTGGGTTCCAAATGGCCTTTGACCAACGATACCCTGAGAAGTTTAGGGAGCCATAACTTTTGACTCTAAAATTGGTTTTGGACGAGTTTATAGTCATTGGAAAACTCTCGAAGAATAGAAGGTAATAGTTCCCTTACTTGAGGAACTCAGAGAAGATGTAGGAAAGTGGAAAATTTATACCCCATCCCTTAAAAGGCTACTTAGGGATCGGGTGTGTGAAAAATGTGAGATGATCTTGGTTGTACATTGGAACATATAACAATTTTGAAACATTTTTACTGCATTTATCTTATTTAAATTGATCATATTGATGAACTCAATGTCTTAGTTATTTCAATGGCATATTTGTATTTGAGAAACTTACCACTCTATATTTTTATGAAGACACCCTAAGTAATTGAACATAATTAATGGTAATTTTTTCTACAGTTAATGCCTAACAGAAAGGAAGTCTCATTGTTCATTGCATGCCTTCCTTGAACTACTATTTCTAAAATTTCAGACATGTAGAATGGTGTTCAAGTGAAGTAAAGTCTCTTTGATTTCTTACATGATCTCTATTTTTGAAATTTCAAACATGCATAATGGTGTTCAAGTGAAGTAAAGTATCTTTGATTCCTTGCATGACCTCATAGGTAAATGTGAATAGCATAGATCCATCTTAACCTTGCATCTATTAAGCATTGAGAGGGATAAAAAAAAATCTCAAGTGCAGATCCAACGTTAATGATGAAAGAGCATCGCTCCACCTCAGCACACACCAGTTAGATTTCACGCGTGGTGCGCATTCAAGGGAGGAGAGGCGCCACCCTCTCATTTTTTTCCTCAAGAATCCAAGGTGAGATCTAGGAAATTAAATGAAGACAAGCTGGAAGGAGCAAGATATGCCTTCGCATGAGCTAGAGATAAGGTCGTCATTAATAGGATGACGGAAAAATGGATATACATACGATTTGGAGAAAATTTCCATCATTGTAATTTTCCCTTTCGATAGGCATTAGGAGTGTTGATTTGACACAACTAATTTAATCTTGTGAGGGAAGCTCATAGAGCCCGTCTTGTATAAATCTTTGTATTGTATGCCCAGTAGAGGCTACAGGAGTTTGAAAAAAAAATCTTTGTAAGCTAATATATGAGGAAAATACAGAGAGACAAGACTCAGATGCAGCTTATACTCCACATTGTAATTTGGCATTCCACCATTAATAGAAAATGGTAGTTTTTCCTATTTTACATTTCTGTGTAATGGATGGTGCGTTATGAATGTCATTTACATGTTTGTGAATTGTAGATGAATGTTAGAAATCGTCTGTAGGGATAGAGATACAGTTTCCTATCTGAGAGTGTGTTGAGTTAGGTCTAGTTCTCTAGGATAAGTGCAAGGATTTCACGACAGAGAGAGAAAACTTTGTAAGCCGATGCAAGGAGTGTGTGTTTGAACTCAGTGGATTCAAAAGAGAAATTTCCAGAAGGACATACCATATTAATTCACAGACTCAAGGATAAATTTTAAGGTGGTTAAGTGCCTTGGAAAGAAAGACTGTGTAGGAGGAAGCAAAGTTCAGAGTTACTAAACACTCTGAAGCACTTTTCCAGGAGGGAACTGAGTTAGTGTGAGCGCGCACAGAAGAAACACAGTTGAAGGTGTTGAAGAACCCAAGAATTGCTAAACATTTTGGTGAAGGAAGGATTTGCAAGAAGTGCATTGACAAATGAAAGGAAATACCTTAGACCCTTTGGAGAGGCTAAGAGAGAGACCGTCGAGAATATTATCCGAGCACAAGGAGTGCACCCAAGATACTGTAGGCCCATCTTACAATATTAGGAGGGAGAGCGAGAAGCTGCCTGGAGGGAAAGCAAAATTTCACAAAGGAAAGGTGAACTTGGAAGGTATTCAAGCCGAGCAAAGTCACAGAAGGAGGTATGTGCAGAAGTATGTAGGGAGTGCAGAAGAATTTAGAGAATAGCCTAATTCTTGAAAGAAGGTAAAATTGTGCTAAGTGTGTAAAGGGGTCTAGAACTCATCGAAGTCCCAAATACGGAAAAATCATCCATCACCGAGGAGGAGAAAGGTGGCAGAAGATCAAGAGGTTCGAGAGAAAGAACTTCGAAAAGGCTTGTTGGAAGAAAAAAAAGGTCTTCACAAAGTCGCAAGGAGAGATCTCATTCTGGACCATTGGATCCAGAGGGCACATGGTAGAGATCCACGTAGTTCGATAAAGTCCATACGGGAACACCAGAGACAAGAACTTGTGAAATCCGAATTCGCGAAAGTGATCATAGTCATTGATCGTGAGAGGAACGAGTATCGTAGATTGGTCCCGAAGTATTCATCGATTTGAAAGTTGGGAAAGAGGAGTAAGCTGCTCGCGAAAGTCCTGAAGCATAGGGTCTTGAAGGGAACTAGCCCACAGTCATAGCCCGTGGTCACATTCAAGAAGAGGGTCCACGGGTACCACATAACCTGTGCCAGAAGAAAGGAAGGACCTGTGATAGAAGATTCAAATTCCAGGGACGATTCTAAGGAGTTTCTTCGACTCAATATTTCCAAACGATTCTAGATCAAGAGGTCGCACCAGCCCCAAGGAGAGCGTAGAAGGGGGGAGGTTGGCACCAAGTGGTATCAGAACTTATTTTTGTCTATGGATTGTAGGCAAAGGAGACAGAGTGTGGCACTCTTTTGAAATTGTTGCAAGGTGTGCGACAGATGTTAAACAACAAGGAGGGTTGTAGGTGAACAAGATGGTCATTGGAATCTATGAGCACAGTCAGGGAGGAGTCTTCCCGCAGAAAAGCAAGGCAGAGATGGATAAGGAACTCCAAGAAATCAGAGCCCAAATGGAGGATCTAACATTCAATATGCAGTAGGATTCAAAGGTGTGTTGGAGGTATGAGTGGCCTTTGGAAAGGACAACTAAGTGGAATGTTCATAAATTGTTAAGCAACAGGAAACAATAGAGATTAAAGAGGTGTCTAAGGCATGATGAAACCCTCAGTCATAAGGGAAAGAGATCTAGAAAGGGTCTTGTAGATTTCCAGGTGGGCAATGAGACAGGATCCATGGATCTCATAAACTGCCAGGTGGGTAGAGGAGACATCCCTTATTGCCAGGTGGGCAAGGGAGAAGAGATGAGCTCAGCTAAGAGTTCATTGATAGGTGAAGAGGAGAAAAAAGAAAAACCTCACTTAGATGAAGATTCACACGGGACTATGATTCATGTGAATGAAGATGATGAGAAGTTAAAGACTTATATCACAAAGGAGGAGGATCAGAGGACTGTTCTGATCATTGGAGGAGTTGAGATATTCCTACCAAGTGGTCGAGGAGAAGCTAGCACAGATGTTGCATATGTAGTAGAAAGACAGCAAGATGAGACTGTCATGGAAGAAGAGGAACATATACTGATGTTTGTCCCAACTGAAGGAGAACACACAGTTGAGTTACTCACTCAGTGGGAATTGGAGTTAAGGGAACTCCAGAACCAGAAGGTGACTGCAGAGAGATAGCCATGCCAGGATACACCAGGATGATTTGCAGTTGGTGGAAGCTGGAATGGAACCAGCCAAAGGACTGACAAGAACCAATCTGTCAGAAGAGGTAACTAAGCATAGACACAATGAGGAGAACACTGCAGAAGTGGAAGTTGCAGTGGAGTGGCGAGATAAGGCCATAAGAGATGAGGAAGATAACATGGGAGATCAATGTTATTTACCTAGAGGTAAGGGAGAGGTGCAGCAAGAGATTTTGCAACAGAAGATCCAGCCGATGGAGTAGTTGGACAAGGTGATCGAGGAGATCAGAAATTTGATGTCGAGGTCAACAACAGGCGCGGTCAGCATGAGGAAGTTGGAAAAGAGGAAACCTGCACGAGTAGTGGGGATGATGCAGGAGCAGAAACAACGAGATAGAGGAGACAAGAGAGAGATCCAAGGGAAAGTTTGGGATCCAGGAGGATTTCATCCATGCTGGAAAGCTCATGAGAAGGAGCTCATGATTTTCGCAGTTGTGGAGTATGATGCAGGAGCATCACTCCACCTCAGCACACGCCAGTTAGATTTCATGCGTGGTGTGCATTCAAGGGAGGAGAGGCGTCACCCTCTCATTTTTTCCTCAAGAATCCAAGGCGAGATCCAGGTAATTAAATGAAGACAAGATGGAAGGAGAAAGATATGCCTTTGCACAAGCTAGAGATAAGATCACCATTAATAGGCCGGCGAGAAAATGAATCTGCATCTAATTTGGAGCAGATTTCCATCATTGTAATTTTCCCTTTCGATAGGAATTAGGATTGGTGATTTGACACCACTAATTTAATCTTGTGAGGGAAGCTCATAGAGCCCCTCTTGTATAAATCTTTGTATTGTATGCCCGGTAGAGGCTGCTGGAGTTTGAAAAAAAAATCTTTGTAAGACAAGATAGGAGGAAAATACAGAGAGCCGAGACTCAGATGCAGCTCAGACTCCACATTGTAATTTGGAATTCCACCATTAATAGAAAATGGGAGTTTTTCCTATTTTACATTTCTGTGTAATGGATGTTGCATTATGAATGTCATTTACATGTTTGTGAATTGTAGATGAATGTTAGAAATCGTCTGCAGGGATAGAGATACAGTTTCCTATATGTGAGTGTGTTGAGTTAGGTATGGTTCTCTAGGCTAAGTGAAAGGAGTGTGCGATAGAGAGAGAAAAATATGTAAGCCGACATAAGGAGTGTGTGTCTAAACTCAGTGGAGTCAGAAGAGAAATTTCCAGGAGGGCATACCATATTAATTCACAGACTCAAGGACAAATTTCAAGGTGGTTAAGTGCCTTGAAAAGAAAGACTGTGTAGGAGGAAGCACAGTTCGGAGTTACTAAACACTCTAAAGCACTCTACCTTAGACCATTTGGAGAGGCTAAGGGAGAGACCGTCGAGAATCTTAGCCAAGTGCAAGGAGTGTACCCAAGATACTGTAGGTCCATCTTACAATATCACAAGGGAGAGTGAGAATTTTCCAGGAGGGCACGCGAAAGTTCACAAAGGAAAGATGAACTTGGAAGGTTTTCAAGATGAGTAAAGTCACAGAAGGAGGTTTGTGTAGAAGTCTGCAGGGAGTGAAAAATAATTTTGAGAACAACCTAAGTCTCGAAAGAAGGTGAAATTTCAATAAGTGTGTAAAGGGGTTGATAACTCGTCGAAGTCCCAAAGAAAGAGAAATCATCCATCGTCGAGGATGAGACAGGTGGCAGAAGATCGAGAGGTTCGGGAGAAATAACTTTGGAAATGTTTTTTGGAAGCAAAAAAAGGTCTTCGTGAATTCGCGAGGAGCGATTTCATTTTGGACCATTGGATCTAGAGGGAACGTGGCAGAGATCCACAAAGTTTGGGAAAGTCTAGATGGCAACACCCGAGACAGGAACTCATGAAATCCAAGTTCGCAAAAGTGATCATAGTCATTGATCGTGAGAGAAACGAGGACTGTATATTGATCCCGAAGTATTCACTGATTCGAAAGTCAGGAAAAAGGAGTAAGTCGCTCATGAAAGTCCCGAAGCACAAGTTCACGAAGGGAACTGGTACACGATCATAGATCATGGTCACATCCAAGAAGACGGTCTGCAGGTACCACATAACCTATGCCAAAAGAAAGGAAGGACTTGTGATAGAAGATTCAGGTTTCGGGGAGGAATCTAAGGAGTCGCTTCGACTCAATATTTCCAAACGATTCTAGACCGGGAGGTCACACTAGCCCCAAGGAGAGAATAGAAGGGGGGAGGTTGGCACCAATTAATATGGATATATATGACATTAATTTACTTATTTATTGTTATTACATCGACTTGTTTTTTTGGGTGTTGGATGTCCACGCCATTTTTTTCACATTTTATTTTATTAGCATCACCCACCTACGTACAAGAAGATACATGCCACCCATTATCACATCACTTCGATTCTCAGTGAAATCAACACATGCTTTGTCATTGCAAGTCTGAAATATTACTAATATGCTAATAACTACAAAATACAATCCCAGCCCCATCGTCTCACCAAAAAGAAAAAAATAAAGAAATACTTTATTTTGTTGTTGAAAATAGATTTTGTTGTTAACATTCTCTTGGTTCTATGGTTAATTTGGGGGGTGATAATCCCCCACCAAGTTTTAAATCCCTCACCCCTCATGGTTGTCTCACTTGTGAAAATTTGACATTCCAAGTTGTTGGGGCTAGGTGAAAATCCTGACCAACTTTGGCAAAATAGATATAATGTCCTTGTGACTTATTTATTGAAGTATTCTTCATTGAATGATGTGCTTCATTATAATAATCCTACATTGATGAAGGGGCTTGACACATCATGAGAAGAGGAAATTGTACAAAAAAAATATTTTTGTTAACAAAAACATGTTGTAATTGGTATGATGCCACTTAACAAAATTATAAAATCCTTAAGTATCCATCCCTATAAATATTCATAGGGTTTTAAATTTTTACTATAACACCAATATTACATAATAATAATAATAATTATTATTATTATTATTATTATTATTATTATTATTTTAAAGTCACAGCGAAGCTAGACACCAAATTTGTGTATGAGGGACTTTTGTTGAAAGCATATCACATCATGTGAGCTGAAAGAAAAGAGGACACCACCATTAATTTTTGGCCCTAACCCAACTACTTATTGGCATATCTCAATTGTTATTTCCATGGACCTAAGGATTCTTTGTTAGTGCCTTCAGAGTTGGGGGTTCCTAGACATCTACCTTGACCTTTTTGTATTGTTATCTTGGAACATATCTATCCAAGGTAACGATGAAAAATTTTCTTTTCATAGAGATTCCCTCAACTTGTTAGTTTCTTAATCATGGATGGAGGAAATGGTAATCATGTGCCTCATCAGTAGTTATGGTGAGAGACCTATGACGTGGTGGCACCTTGTTGATAACATATGACGTATTGCTCGAATGGCTAATCAACGTGTTAATATTCGAGATTTATGGTTGCCTTCTATCCTTGATTTTGAATTTCCTTGGTGTGATTAAGGCCATTTGTGGAAGATATGTTTTTAAATACTAAATAAGTATTGTTAATGGTATTTTATGCTCTCCTCATAATTTATTGTAAATTGTTTCAATTCTAATGAGTTTACAGGCTTATTTTAGAGAAAAATTATAATAATCTCATTGAAGGGATTTGACCTAATGGATTGTGCCTATAGAAGCTAATCACCTATCACCATATGGGTTGTGTTGTGCAATTCTTCAAGAAGTGTGAAAATGGTTTGTTTTTARCACATAAAAGAAGATGGTATTCATATGCTCTCCACATAATTCATAAATTATTTCAATTTCAACTAGTTTACATGCATGTTTTAGAGRAAAAWTTGTAATCATCCCATAGAAGGGCCTTGACCTAATGTATTGTGCCTATCCTTTTAATGATATAGAAGCCAACTAGCTATTTCCATATGGGTTGGGTAGTTGAGAAATATTCTGGTAAGTTTGAAAAGGATTTGTCCTTACCACATAAAGGGCACTCTTGAGGGTTATTTCAATATTACCCAACCTAGGCCTCGAAAAATAACGAACTAGGTGAAAATGGCATTTTGGGCTCATTGAGTTCCCAAATTTTGACAATTTTATGCAGATGGGTAGAAGTTAGGTAGAAATATTGGTATTTAGGTTTAATTTTTAATTAAACCTTCTACTTTTTGTTGTTATAGAAGTTGCTTTCAGAAATAGGTTGGGACTAAGCATTGGACCATATCACAAAGTTCATTTATCTTAGGTTTTAGGGTTAATGGTTATCTAATTTCCCAAATTTCCCAAATTCTCGAGGTTCATTGTTTTTCAACATGTTATTTAGGTGGATTAGTGATCCAAAATGATCTTTTAAAGACTTGGTTAAGTTTTAAGCATGATTTCATTTACCAATTAAGAATTGATGAAATAAGAAGAAATTAATGAGATATTATAACAATCATAATAAGAAATGCATATCAGAATGTAAGAAAAAAGAACATCAAACCATAACAACAAAGTTGTTAACAGAATTTGGCAAGATTGCTTATGTTTCCAGGGCTTTGTCTTAGTGGGTGAATCTTTCTTATTTCTCTTCAATGCTTCAAAATTACATCAAAAAAGTGTCAAAAGGATTACAAACTGGTCTGGTTGTGTTCTGCTCAACCTCAAGAATCCAACAAAACTGTCGGCACTGAAAACTTGAGCGTATCTCCCAAAGTTAGCCTACAAAGTTCTCCTCCTCAATGGCTTCCCTGCATAAAAATGGCTTTGGATTTCAAATTTCTCATCATTTCTCTGGTTTTGAACCTCTCTTAATGTCGCTAAGAACCCCTAGTTTATATAGATTTGAAGTTGGTATCAATCTCCCAACTTCCTCCCAAGATTTGGCCTCAAATCGAGCTCCAAATCCCCCAATATTGGCTAAAATCCATTAAAATCAGCTGAAATAAC
This sequence comes from Picea glauca, assembly GCA_000966675.3. Classification (NCBI taxonomy): domain Eukaryota; kingdom Viridiplantae; phylum Streptophyta; class Pinopsida; order Pinales; family Pinaceae; genus Picea; species Picea glauca. The sequence continues at coordinate 160,874 of JZKD02S1870166.1, read as the reverse complement.
CACAAAAAATCTTATTCTATGGTCAAAAACCCACAAATTGGAAAAATGCAGTGTGCATCCCCCTATTCTCGGGCTATTGGTCATATGCGCAAGTTCATGTGCCCATAGGTTGGGCTGGCGCACTGGTCTTTAGCCCCGGTGTGTGCTAGCTCTAGTCGCATGCTAAAACATGTGGCCAAGTCCTCAGCTCTCGCACCCCAACTGTTGGCTTGGCCCCTAGCCTACAACCCCTAGTCGCGGGATAGCCCCCCACCGACCGGGGCCTATCCCACAAATCCCACCATACTCAACTCAAAAGGAGATTATTCCACATGGTTAACAAGTAGCACCAATAGCACGGCCGGTTAGCCTGGGAGGTTTAGTCCGTTGGCGCCCACAAAGATCGGGGGTTCAAAACTTGCAGGTAACAATTTTTTTGACCCATCCAACATTGGCTAACTCCAAGGTGCCACTTGGTGCCCTCTGATTGGGCCATGTGTTGCCTCGTGATTCATTTGTACCACACAGTCAACGTCCAGTCAGTGCATAGTCAACTACCACGTCACCATCGTACAACCCAGTCACTTGTCTAGTCAGCTGCCATGTCAACATCCGTACAACCCAATCACCCTGCCATGTCAACATCCGTATAGCCCAATCACCCTACCACGTCTGCTTCTGTACAACCCAGTCACCCTGCCACATCATCTTGCGTACAACCACCTATCGTCTATATTGCCATGTGTCATTATATCATTGGGTCACATCATGTACGGAATGCCATCTGTCATCCATACAGTGCCACATGTCAAATCCATATTGGTGCCAACTCAGCCTGAAAATGCCAAATTCGAGTGACACATGTCACCTCCCAGTGATTCCATGTCAGCATGATGATGTCATGTTGATGTCACCTATCGTATTTTTGATGTTAGTAGTACGGTATGTTGACTTTAACTAGTTTTACTTTTTGCCTGTTTGGGAAATTGATCAGAATGCGATATCTTTCGCATACGACGTCCATTTGTGAAAAAAATTATATGCCTGGAATCAACGCAATGGAGATGGTTTCGTCATATTCTGATAAATTTTATTTTTAGGCCTTCCTAGATCCATTTTGGATCATGCCTCCCCACTAAGGCCTTTTGGTCCTCCAAAAGGGTATTAACTAGTCATCAATTGCAGGATAGGCCACCCCACTTGTTCTTTGTCTTTAAAATTTGTCCTGTGCACCTGTCTCATCAAGATCAATTGTAAAACAACCATGACAACTGACATAATATTGTTAGCCACTTGTACTCTTTTGCATCTTACTAAATCCCCTGTCATCCATGTTGAAAACATTAGTAGCGTTAACATCATAAATATGACTGCAAATGAGATAATATGTTTGAAGTACTTGCGTAACATTAGCTTATATTGAAGCAAAGTATGATTGAACTTCCATTATACAACCATCTCATGTTCATGCTTAAGATCAATTGCTTGATTTGGCACAATTATAGGTGTGTTTCTTGCATGAACCACCTTCCTTAATTTTTCCATTGTTTGTAGAGATTGATTTGCTTTTAAGTCATAAGAATGTACAACATATTCATTGCCTTCTTTAGTTAAGTGATATTGATTATGTTCCTTGTAGAAGATTGTTTTATGATCATACAAATAAGAACTGCCTAAGACCATTCCACATTCATTGAGTGGCACCACATCACACGTTACCTCATCCACAAACTTTGTTGAAATTGCAAACTTTAAAGTGCATTGCTTTGTTATGTGCAATTTATGATTGTTGCTTATCCATTTAAGTGAGTAAGGTTTATGATGAATCTTAGTGTTTAATCCCAATTGTTTAACCACTTCCTCTGAAATCAAGTTAGATTGAGATCCACTATCTATCATTGTATCGATCTTAGTATGTTTCATTATCCCCCTTATGTGAAACAACTTGCATCTAGAATCATATCCATCACCAATTTTACCTATCAAACCAACTACTGTGATCTTAGTCTCATCACCTTAATCATATCCCAAGTTTGTTGGTCGTGTTGTTGCTGCAACTTTTTGCCTCCCTTTCCTCTCTTTGAACCACTTCGGTCTCTTATTGGGATTCAATTTCCAGCAATGGTCATCATCATGACCTTCTTTCTTGCAATGATTGCAAGATAGCTTCTCTTCCTTTCTTGTCATTGAATTTGCTTTCTTTCCATTCCCCTTTATTTTTTCCTCTTTCCTTGAAGACGATTCCCCTGATACACTAACTCATGTTTTCCTTGCTTCAATGTATGTTGCTTGAACATAAACCTCATCAAGATAAGTAGGTCTAAACATAAATACAGTGTTATGAATATGTGCAGGTAAACCTCCTATATACTTCATAAGAGTTTCTTGGGTATGTAATGGAATATTCAACATTAATGTCATCTTTCAAAATTCATATGTGTATTCTTGCACTGTTTGCATTTTTCTTATTTTAAGACTTTTCCATTCAATTAAATCCTTATCTTTATAACCCAAAAGATAAAATTGCTTTCTAAGTGAAAAAACAAAATCTTTCCATGATGGAAATACATTACCAACTTGTTGCGTGACATTTTGCAACTTACTCTGCCATGAGATGAGTGTTGTGCCTCAAGACGAAGCGATGCCAACTTGATTTGAGTTGCCTCATCTTTCATCTGTTGCACACTGAAATAAAATTACATCTTCCTAACCAATTTATCAATTCTCTCAGCATTGACTTCACCATCATACATGGGCAATTCAAATTTCACATCAATATTAAGTAAAGGCATATCATGTCTATGTTTATGGGAAATTTTTCTTGCGATGGATTTTGAACTTATACTTGAAGAAGATGAAGATGATAAAGAAGAAGGAGGCGAAGGAGGAGGTTTAGGAGGATCCTCTCCTTTTTCACTTTTTTCTTGTTTGGAATATTTATCTTGGAAAGGCCTCTTCCTTTCCAATTAATCCTCATATAATACCTTTACCATCTTAGACATAGTGAATAAAGTATTTTTCAACTCTATATCGTTCTGATACATGCCTTCTTCCAATGCCATCTCCTCACTTTGAGAAGTCCTCTTTCTCGATCCAATATCAGGATCCCCTTATACAAGCTTGTCTTTACCATGATCCATCTTTTCCCTGGTAATCATGCAAACTCAAAAACCAACCGTCAACCTGCTCTGATACCACTTGATCCGAAATGATCTTTTAAAGACTTGGTAAGTTTTAAGCATGAGTTCATTTACCAATTAAGAATTGATGAAATAAGAATAAATTAATAAGATATTATAGCAGCCATAATAAGAAATGCAGATCATAATGTAAGCACAAAGAACATCAAACCATAACAACAAAGTTGTTAACAAAGTTCGACAAGATTGCCTACATCTCTAGGGCTTTGTCTCAGTGGGTGAGGCTTTCTTATTTCTCTTCAATGCTTAAAAAACACATCCTAAAAGTGTCAAAAGGATTACAAACTAGTCTAGTTGTGTTCTTCTCAACCTCAAGAATCCAACACAATTGACAACACTGAAAAAAGTTGAGTGTAGCTCCAAGAATTGGTCCACAAAGTTCCCCTCCTCAATGGATTCCCTGCATAAAAATGGCTTTGGATTTCAAATTTCTCAGCATTTCTCATGTTATGAACCTCTCTTAATGCTGCTAAGAACCCATGGTTTATATAGATTTGAATTTGGTATCAATCTCCCAACTCCCTCCCAAGATATGGGCTCAAATCGGGCTCCAAATCCCCCAATATTGGCTAAAATCCATTAAAATCAGCTAAAATAACCATAAAAAATCTTATTTTATGGTAAAAAACCCACAAATTGGTAAAATGTTGGGCGCATCCCCCTATTCTCAGGGTCTTGGTCATATGTGTAATTCCATGTTCCCACGGGTTGGGCTGGCGCGCTGGTATTTAGCTCTGGTCTGTGTTAGCTCTGGTCACACGCTAAGCCATGTGGTGCAGTCCTTAGCTCTCGCGCCCCAACTACTGGCTTGGCCCCTGGTCACGGGCTAGCCACTCGCTGACCAGGGCATATCCAACAACTCTTGCCATACTCAACTCAAAAGGAGATTGTGCCACATGGTTAACAAGTAACACTCATAACGCAACCGGTTAGCCCGGGAGGTTTAGTCCGTTGGCGCCTACAGAGGTCGGGGGTTCAAAACTTGTGGGTAATAAATTTTTTGACCCAGCCAAGATTGGCTAAATTTGGGGTGCCACGTGGTTCCATTTGATTGGGCCATGTGTCACCCCATGATTCATCCATACCACAAAGTCAACGTCTAGTCATCGCACTGTCAACTGCCACATCACCATCGTACAAGCCAGTCACCTATACAATTAGTTTCCACATCAGCATCCGTACAACCTAGTCACCCTGCCATGTCAGCATCCATACAACCCAGTCACCCTACCATGTCATCTTCCGTACAACCAAGTCACCCTGCCACGTTAGCTTCTGTACAACCACATGTCGTCTGTACTTCCATGTGTCATCTTATCATTAGGCCACGTCATGTACGGACTGCCACGTGTCATTCATACAGTGCCACATGTCAAATCTGTATTGGTGCCAACTCATCTTGAAAACGCCAAATTCGAGTGACACATGTCACCTCCAGGTGATGCGACGTTAGCATGATGACATCACCTATCGTATTGTTGACATCGACAGTACAACCTGTTGAATTTGACCAATCTAACTTTTTGCCTATTTAGGAAATTGTCAGAACGCGACATCTTTTGCATATGACGTCCATTTGCGAAAAAAAATATATGGCAAGAATTAGCACGATGAGATGGACACAATGTCCCTAGTTTCATTCAATTCTGAGAACTTTGATTTTTAGGCCTTCCTCGATCCATTTTGGATCAATTAGACCACAACACGAATGAGACCTTGGTGGATAGTTTAATACTTTGTCAACCCTTTGGTGGTGGTTTGTTATTATCATTATTGATAATGGTTGTATTATCTTGCCAATGATATTCACATCAAGGGTATATCAAGTGAAGGTTAGGGATCATTTCTAATACCAATCTATGCACCATTGCTTATTTAGAGATCAACCTAGTTTAAAGTTGAGGCTATATATGACTAGCTCCTTAAAATTGATCAAGAACCACTTTATTTGGATTGGATCACTAAAACTTAATTGATCCACTCCCTTTTGGGGGCATTGAAAACCCGTTTAAGTGTTGTAATACTCATACTATAATATCTGAAAACATTGTATCGAGGATACTTCAACCTAACAAGAGACCATTTTAGCCCATAATTTGCACCCACCAAATAGAAAGGTCATTGAAAGATGAGTATTTCCACTAGGTGATACCCAATTGTTGGGATATCATTCTCTTTCCACCAAAG
>JZKD02S1870166.1:110266-143943 GCA_000966675.3 Picea glauca | reverse complement strand
AAGAATACACAGATGGCTTTAGAAAAATGGAATTGATGTTAGATATCCCTTTACATACAAAGGAAACCCTTATGAAGTATATAGGAGGTTTACCTACCCATATTAGAAATATTGTATTCATGTTTGGACCCACTAACCTTGATGATGTTTCTGTTCAAGAAACGTATATTGAAGCAAGGAAAGCAGGTGTATTAGGGGAATCGTCTTCAAGGAAAGAGGACAAGAGGAAGTGGATAGGAAAAAAGAAAAATGTAGTGGTGAGAAAGGAAGAGAATCCCTCTTGCAAGCATTGCAAGAAAGAGGCACATGATGAGGACTGTTGTTGGAAGTTTCATCCCGAGAAGAGGCCAAAGTGGTTCAAGGAAAAGAAGGGAAGGAAAATAGTTGCAGCAACAACAAGACCCAAAGACTTGGGATCAGATTCAAGTGACGAATCTAAGGTCTCATTGGTTGGTACGACATGTAAAATTGGTGAAGACATTGATTGTAGAAGTAACTTGTTTCATATAAAGGTAATCATGTGACACACTAAGATAGACACATTAATTGACAATTGATCTCAAGCTAATCTAATCTCAGAAGAATTGATTAAGCAATTAGGGTTAAAAACACAAGTACATCATAATCCTTACACACTTAAATGGATAAGAAATCATCATCAAATGCACTTAACAAAACAATGCACAATCAAATTTGCAATTTCATCTAAGTATGTGGACGAGGTAACATGTGATGTAGTGTCATTAAGTGAATGTGGAATGGTCTTAGTTAGTCCAGACTTATATGATCGTAAGGCAATCTTTTAGAAGACAAATAATCAATATCAATTAACCAAAGCAGGTCAAGATTATGTGGTTCATGCTCATCATGTTAAGGAAAATAAAACACTTCAAACATTGGAAAAATTAAAGAAGGCAATGCAAGCAAGCAACAAACCAATGATTGTTTCAAATGAAGTAAACGATCTTAAGCAAGAACAAGAAATGATTGTTGAATGGAAAATCAATCATAAGTTGCTTCAAGATAAGCTCATATCGTGCAAATATTATAAGTACATTAGCTCATGTGCAGTCATGTTTTTGATACTATCATTAGTAATGTTGTCTACATGGATGATAGTTGCTTCAGTGAAATGTGACAGGGTTCAAATGGCTAACAATATGTTGTCAGTGGTCATGATTGTGTTAGAGTTGATCTTGATGAGACAAGTGCACAAGATAGAGTTTAGAGACAGAGGACAATTTGGGTGGCCTATCCTGAGCTTGTTGACTCGTCAGTAACCTTTTGGGGACCAAAAGGTCCTTAGTGTGGAGGTGTGATCTAGAATCGGATCTAGGGGGCTTCCCAGGTCCAGAAAAGGCTAAAAAATGAAATTTATCAGAATCGGATGAAACCAATTCCATTGCGACCGACTCATCATGTTGATTATGACCATGTATTTACTTTCTCAAATGAACTCTGTATGCGAGAGTTATCGCACTCTGATGAGATTCCCAAAAAACGAAAAAGTAAATAGGTCAACTGGAAAAAAGTCAATGCTGACATCAGCATGACATCACCAAAGCTATTTCAGGATGTTGACGTGGCAGAGGTAGGTGATGACAAGTGGTAACTTGTGACTAGGTAGATGTTGCAGACTTGGGCCAATATAGTACCGACACATGGCATGTGAATTGTCAAATGTGGTGGTGCCACGTGGCCTAGGCATGGGCAGCCACGTGGCACCTAGTCATAAAAATGTGTGGCAAGTTTAAAAATTATGTTTGGGGTTCGTGGGTTTTGAACCCATAACAAAAAACCAAACCAATGCCTTGAGAAATGGTCCAACACTGACGCACCCACCATGTGACTTATTAATATAAACCCACATTATATTATAAATGTTGCATGCTTTTCTTATGTCGCAAAAAGGAGGGGGATGGGGCTAAGCCCTAGCTCGTGGTCGCTTGTCAGAACGCCATGTGTACAAGAGAACGCAGGAGGTGATAAGGGTGGTTCCATGGTGAACTCCCCAAATCTAGGAGCTTCCACTTGAAAGGCGCGCAAGGGTTTTCCTATTTCAGACCAGGTCACATCATATGTGCCATAAATTTAGGGGCTAGCGCGATTTAAGGGCCAACGCTTGGCCAAATTAAGGTGCATGTGACCAGTTTAGAGGGGGTGCACACCACCTTTTTGGGGCTTAGCCCATATATTTGGCTAAAGTGGGTTTTTAACAATACAATTTGGATTTTTTTATTGTTTTTAAGCTTGTAATAGTGGATTTTGGCCATTATTGGGAGATATTGGACTCTTTTTGAGCCCATATTTTGGGAGGAAGTTGGGGAATGTTAACCAAATTCATATATATAAAAACCAGGCCTGTTTGAGGCCATGGTGGAACAGTTAGAGCAGATTTATGTTGAAGCAAAGCAAAGCCAAAGCCATTTTTATGTAGGGGAGTTGTTGAGGAGCAGAACTTTGGAGGCCATTTCTGGAGGTTATACTCAGTCTTTTTCAGTGTTGTCAGTTGTGTTGGATTTCCGAGGTCGAGAAGAAAATAGTGAGACTATTATGAGATCCATTTGATGTACTTTTTTTGTACTTTGAAAGAATTTAAGAATTAATAAAGAAGCCTTTCCCATTGAGACAAAGGCCCGAAGACGTAGTCAATTTTGTGCCGAACTCTGTTATCACTTCTCTTGTTATGGTTTGTTGTTATTATTGCTTCATTTCAAATCTGTAAATTGTTTTATGGATGATATATATTCTCTCATCTTCATCCTCTTTCATTCAACTTCATAAATGGTTAATAAACACATGCAAAAATAACTCAACCACAATCATTAACAGATATTTTCTGATCAAGTATCCATCGACCCTTGTCAAGTCACATGATCAAGGATAAAAAATATGCCTGGGATATTCTCCTTAGCCAAGTCACATAGCCATCGGAGGAGAATATCTACCTAGTACTGCCATCTGAAGAAGCATCATGACCTCGAGTCTTTGTCGATCCTTTTCAAGTTACATGATTAAGGACAAAAACTTTTCTTGGGCCATTCTCCTTAGCCAAGTCACATGGCCATCAGAGGAGAATGTTTGCTCAGTGATACCCAAAGAATCAACACTCCCTCTCATTGAGGGAGACATTTTGCATCACACCAAGATTTTCCATGAAGTATTCAAACTTTTCCTTCGACATAGGTTTGGTGAGAATGTCTATAATCTGCTCATTTATAGATATGTATTGGAGCTTCACTACTCTCGTATGTACCATGTCTCATACGAATTGGTATTTGATATAAATATGCTTCGAGTTATCATGAAACATTGGATCCTCTCAAAGCTTGACACAACTTTGGTTATCACAATGTATCATGGTCATCTCTAGCTATTGATCAAATAATCTTGCAAGTAGTTTCCAAATCCATACTGCTTCACGACTTACAACATTAGTTGTGATATAATATTCCTATGATGTATTGAGTGCTACATATGTCTTCTTCCTACTGAGCCAAGATATAATAGTTGATCCTAGGCTAAAGCAACACTTTGAGGTGCTCTTTCTATCTACTACACTCCCTGCCCCAGTCAGAGTCTGTAAATCCCTGCATCTTCACTTCACCACCTAGACATATCTAAGGCCATATTCAAATGTACCATGTAGGTACCTCAACACATTCTTTGTTTCAACCCAATGGTAGTGTCTCGTCTCTACCATAAAATAGATCAAGGTGCAAAACAAGTATTCAACCCGGTGTTAACTAGGTACATCAAGGATCCGATCAACTGTCTGTACATCATGGGATCCACCAAATATGAATCTAAAGCATAATCACTAAACTTCTTCAAATTTTCCATCATAGGTAGAGCCATGGACTTGTAGTCCATCATATCAAACCTCATCAGTATCCCATGAATGAGGAAGATCTCATATGATCTCATCACACCTCTAATCCCGAGGAATATTACATCTGGACATGATCCTCCATCTCAAACTCTAAGGCCAACTCCCTCTATCATTGAAGTAAGTCATATTGTCCAGTCTACCTCACTAGTTTCTCCCTCTATGACTAAGGAAAATCCCATATCCCAATCCTCCTGATTGGTTTCCTCCTTTGTCAATGTAGCAAGGTCTACTGAAGAAAGTGTATCCTCCCATGAGATAACACATATCCTAGAGGCCTCCTCAATTCATGACACATGTTTGTAAGTCTTGGAAGAGGAAAGGAAAAGATTCATTGAGAATTTTACAAAATCAATTCGTTATTCTTTTTTTTACATATTTCTAATAGATGAACCGTATATGGGTAGTCCTAGTGCTACTGAGAAGCCCATTGAAGATTTCAACTTATCCAAAAGGTTATTGAAAAGGGTCTCTCTCCCACTTGGATCTGAGGGGGAACTCCCTCTTAATGAACAACTCTCCCTATGAGCCAACTGACTCTATCTAAGATCAAGCTCACTTTGAGTCTGCATGCTCCTTCCAGAACTTGAATCCCCATGATTCTATACAATTTCTGGAGCCATCTTCTCTCTCTACACCTGTTGACCTCCTCCAAAGTCCGATTTCCTATGAAATTTCCTAGGGGGTTGCTCCTCCCTACTAGATCCTTAGAGATAACTCCCTCTGAACTATGGTTCCATCTAAGATGGTACTTGGTGGGGCCATCTATCTCACCACTGGTATATCCACCTACTCCTCTGCATAACCGTGACTCTATGATAATTTTTGAGGTTGTTTTCTCTCACTGAAAGTATCATAGGGAGTTGCATGTCTTACTGCATCTTGCAAAGTATCACGAAGCCATGTTGGTCTCTACCTAGTCATTGTAACATCTCTAGGTAAATCCACTGGCCCTTCTAGATATAATGACTCTTCCTAATGATTTGAAGAGTACAAAATTGAACTAGAGGTATATGTATGGTCATCCTTCAGAGCCTTATGATCCTCACAATCAATCTCCATATGAGACACTATGTATCCCACAAAAGTACCCTTCTTTTTAGAAGGTTCTAACTTAGTCCTCTTTGGTACATGGACTTATATTGTCATGTACACAACTCTATGTTTGGATAGTCTGTTCCATGTCTCAATCTAGAGACCATCTAATTTGTTTCCTCCTGCAACCATCACTATATCTCCCTCTCAGAGATATCACATGTGTATTTCCTAGAATAGGAGAAATAACAAGGGAAAATAATGGATAAGAACAACATTCTTATGATAATAAATAGGAACAAGAACAAAAAAAAAGACCAGGAACAATCCTCACTATAGCTCCCTCTCAAAGTTATCACTTGTGACCTGCCTAGAAAAATAACGAGAACAAGAACAACACTTCTCTAGTATTTTTACCAATCATTCCTCTGTGGTGACCTGCCTAGAACAAAAGTAATAACAAAAACATTTCCATGGTAACCTCCATGAATTTTACAAGGTAGCCTGCCTAGGAAAAAATACAACAACCAAGAACATCTCCTAGAAGAGATCAATTTCATATTGTAAATAAGTGCATCATTAGAGTTAAACAATGATCGTTTTCATAATGATCATAATAGTAGTACTTTGCAGCAATAGTCCTCCAAAGGTTGTTGTCATAGCTACAACATTTCCTTGAGATGCAACAAATATTAAACCTGATATACTTCGAAAAAAAAATGAGGATACATCAATCAAACCTAGAACATGGAGTCTTAATTGTTGTTGTCCCATTTGATTTCGAGTTGTCATATATTGTAGGAGACATCACCATTGTTGCCTCCAACTCTTGGGCTTCCTCTGAGTGTACTAGATCTAAGATCCCTTTGGATCTATTGTCACTACTTGGACAAATGTCCTCAAGTGTACATATCATGTAAACACCCTCATGATATAACTTATATACACGTGTATACCTATGAAATGTGTAGAACCATCCAACTTGTCTTCTAATCTGAGACAATACATCATCTCAACAAGAAGAATTCATAATTCTGAATCAGAAGGTTCAATGTCAAGAAAAATGTCAATAAGCATGAAAACCCTAAACTTTTAACTCTAACAGATTGTCGGTATAAGAAGTGTAGTAGGTGCACTAGGGAAAGGTGAGATAGTCTATGCTAAATTTCTTCCCAACTAAACACAATAATTTTCTCAGTGAGCTTTACAAAATGTTGTTGCAACTGTCGTACTGAGTTTTAGGGTGAAATTTCAACTTTCACCAAACTCTGGTCTAAGAGGTGCAGTGAATGTGTTGAAGCAAGTTGATCTATGGTGGAGTTAGTCCCAATGAATCTATAATAAGTGCTCAACGAACTTGAGAAGTTCAGGTCTTAACAGAAAACTATGCAGTGGAAATATTTCAACAAAGCTCTGATTCCATGTTGATTTTTTTTTATTCTTAGATCTGATAGTTATTGCCTTATGATTTCAAAATAAAATTTACTTTCATGCCACAGTTATCATAGAATAAATATACACTGAAAATCTCAACTATAACAATCCAATGAAAATAACAAGATCTAGAAACATTAACCATGCACAGTGGACACAATAACACGAGAGTTTTTCCTGGGAAACCCAACCTTGGGAGAAAACCCAACAACCTTTCTTATAGAAGAATTCAGTCCAAGATATTACCAGTACATTACCGTCACCAAATCAAAATACCATACAGAGAATATCCTCCCCAATCCTAGTGTCTCCAAGAGCTAACATCTCAATAGAATAGCCAAGAGAGAACCAAGAGAGAACCAAGAGAGAACTTCTCCAAGTCTATCACATTCCCCAAGTGTGGCGCACTCACCAAGATAACTAGAACTCCAAAAAATAGCGAAATACCACAAATGCAACTAACAAATGGCTAGTGTGCACTGCAAAAGGAGAGTTGTGTATGTCTAAATGAAATGATCCAGCTTATTTATAATAATCCAGGTGCATGTCTTTTTCCTGTGGGGCAGACTTCTCATTCTGGGTCTTCAATTTTACTTTATTATTTTTTGTCTTTTACTGGTGGGGCAGACTTCTCTTCCTGGGTCTTCAATTTCTTCCTAGGGATTCTTTAATGGTCAGATGGGTCTTCTTGTACTTCCTTGTGGATATTAACTTCCCGAAGTTGCAAAACTTCAACATATAGATGGCATGGTAAATTTCCAAAGAACCTCTTTGGTGGAAAGAGAATGATATCCCAACAATTGGGTATCACCTAGTGGAAATACTCATCTTTNTACAATTTGGATTTTTTTATTGTTTTTAAGCTTGTAATAGTGGATTTTGGCCATTATTGGGAGATATTGGACTCTTTTTTAGCCCAGATTTTGGGAGGAAGTTGGGGAATGTTAACCAAATTCAGATCTATAAAAGCCATGCCTGTTTGAGGCCATGGTGGAACAGTTAGAGCATATTTATGCTAAAGCAAAGAAAAGCCAAATCCATTTTTATGCAGGGGAGTTGTTGAGGAGAAGAACTTTGGAGGCCATTTCTGGAGGCTATACTCAGTATTTTTCAGTGATGTCAGTTGTGTTGGATTTCCGAGGTCGAGAAGAAAATAGTGAGACCATTATGAGATCCATTTGATGTACTTTTTTTGTACTTTGCAAGAATTTAAGAATTAATAAGGAAGCCTTTCCCATTGAGACAAAGGCCCGAAGACGTAGGCAATTTTGTGCCGACCTCCGTTATCACTTCTCTTGTTATGGTTTGTTGTTATTATTGCTTCATTTCAGATCTGTAAATTGTTTTATGGCTGATATATATTCTCTCATCTTCATCCTCTTTCATTCAGCTTCATAAATGGTTAATAAACACATGCAAAAATAACTCAACCACAATCATTAAAAGATATTTTCTGATCAAGTATCCATCGACCCTTGTCAAGTCACATGATCGAGGATAAAAAATACGCCTGGGATATTCTCCTTAGCCAAGTCACATAGTCATCGGAGGAGAATATCTACCTAGTACTGCCATCCGAAGAAGCATCATCACCTCGAGTCTTTGTCGATCCTTTTCAAGTTACATGATTAAGGACAAAAACTTTTCCTGGGCCATTCTCCTTAGCCAAGTCACATGGCCATCAGAGGAGAATGTTTTCTCAGTGATACCTAAAGAATCAACACTCCCTCTCATTGAGGGAGACATTTTGCATCACACCAAGCTTGTCCATGAAGTATTCAAACTTTTCCTTCGACATAGGTTTGGTGAGAATGTCTATAATCTGCTCATTTATATATATGTATTGGAGCTTCACTACTCTCTTATGTACCATGTCTCATATGAATTGGTATTTGATATAAATATGCTTCGATTTGTCATGAAATATTGGATCCTTTGAAAGATTGACACAACTTTGGTTATCACAATGTATCATGGTCATCTCTAGCTATTGATCAAATAATCCTGCAAGTAGTTTCCAAAGCCATACTGCTTCACGAATTACAACATTGGTTGTGATATAATATTCCTATGATGTATTGAGTGCTACATATGTCTTCTTCCTACTGAGCCAAGATATAATAGTTGATCCTAGGCTAAAGCAACACTTTGAGGTGCTCTTTCTATATACTACACTCCCTGCCCCAGTCAGAGTCTGTAAATCCCTGCATCTTCACTTCACCACCTAGACATATCTAAGGCCATATTCAAATGTACCATGTAGGTACCTTACCTCAACAAATTCTTTGTTTCAACCCAATGGTAGTGTCTCGTCTCTACCATAAAATAGATCAAGGTGCAAAAAAAGTATTCAACCCAGTGTTAAATAGGTACATCAAGGATCCAATCAACTATCTGTACATCATGGGATCCACCAAATATGAATCTAAAGCATAATCACTCAACTTATTCAAATTTTTCATCATAGGTAGAGCCATGGACTTGCAGTCCATCATATCAAACCTCATTAGTATCCCATGAATGAGGAAGATCTCATATGATCTCATCACACCTCTAATCCCGAGGAATATTATATCTGGACATGATCCTCCATCCCAAACTCTAAGGCCAACTCCCTCTATCACTGAAGTAAGTCATATTGTCCAGTCTACCTCACTAGTTTCTCTCTCTATGACTAAGGAAAATCCCATATCCCAATCCTCCTGATTGGTTTCCTCCTTTTTCAATGTAGCAAGGTCTACTGAAGAAAGTGTATCCTCCCATGAGATAACACATCTCTTAGAGGCCTCCTCAACTCATGACACATGTCTGTCAGTCTTGGAAGAGGAAAGGAAAAGATTCATTGAGAATTTTACAAAATCAATTCGTTATTCTTTTTTTTACATATTGCTAATAGATGAACCATATATTGGTAGTCCTAGTGCTACTGAGAAGCCCATTGAAGATTTCAACTTATCCAAAAGGTTATTGAAAAGGGTCTCTCTCCCACTTGGATCTAAGGGGGAACTCCCTCTTAATGAACAACTCTCCCTATGAGCCAACTGACTCTATCTAAGATCAAGCTCACTTTGAGTCTGCATGCTCCTTCTATAACTTGAATCCCCATGATTCTATACAATTTTTGGAGCCATATTCTCTCTCTACACCTGTTGACCTCCTTCAAAGTCTGATTTCCTATGAACTTTCCTAGGAGGTTGCTCCTCCCTACTAGATCCTGAGGGATAACTCCCTCTGAACTATGGCTCCATCTAAGATGGTACTTGCTGGGGCCATCTATCTCACCACTGGTATAGCCACCTACTCCTCTACATAACCGTGACTCTATGATAATTTTTTAGGTTGTTTTCTCTCATTGAAAGTATCATAGGGATTTGCATGTCTTACTGCATCTTGCAAAGTATCACGAAGCCATGTTGGTCTTTACCTAGTCATTGTAACATCTCTAGGTAAATCCACTGGCCCTTCTTGATCTACTGACTCTTCCTAATGATTTTAAGAGTACAAAATTGAACTAGATGTTATGTATGGTCATCCTTCAGAGCCTTATGATCCTCACAATCAATCTCCATATGAGACACTATGTATCCCACAAAAATACCCTTCTTTTCAGAAGGTTCTAACTTAGTCCTCTTTGGTACATGGATTTATATTGTCATGTACACAACTCTATGTCTGGATAGTCTATTCCATGTCTCAAACTAGAGACCATCTAATTTGTTTCCTCCTGCAACTGTCACTATATCTCCCTCTCAAAGATATCACATGTGTCCTTCCTAGAATAGGAGAAATAACAAGGGAAAATAACGGATAAGAACAACATTCTTATGATAATAAATAGGAACAAGAACAAAAAAAAAGACCAGGAACAATCCTCACTATAGCTCCCTCTCAAAGTTATCACTTGTGACCTGCCTAGAAAAATAACGAGAACAAGAACAACACTTCTCTAGTATTTTTACCAATCATTCCTCTGTGGTGACCTGCCTAGAACAAAAGTAATAACAAAAACATTTCCATGGTAACCTCCATGAATTTTACAAGGTAGCCTGCCTAGGAAAAAATACAACAACCAAGAACATCTCCTAGAAGAGATCAATTTCATATTGTAAATAAGTGCATCATTAGAGTTAAACAATGATCGTTTTCATAATGATCATAATAGTAGTACTTTGCAGCAATAGTCCTCCAAAGGTTGTTGTCATAGCTACAACATTTCCTTGAGATGCAACAAATATTAAACCTGATATACTTCGAAAAAAAAATGAGGATACATCAATCAAACCTAGAACATGGAGTCTTAATTGTTGTTGTCCCATTTGATTTCGAGTTGTCATATATTGTAGGAGACATCACCATTGTTGCCTCCAACTCTTGGGCTTCCTCTGAGTGTACTAGATCTAAGATCCCTTTGGATCTATTGTCACTACTTGGACAAATGTCCTCAAGTGTACATATCATGTAAACACCCTCATGATATAACTTATATACACGTGTATACCTATGAAATGTGTAGAACCATCCAACTTGTCTTCTAATCTGAGACAATACATCATCTCAACAAGAAGAATTCATAATTCTGAATCAGAAGGTTCAATGTCAAGAAAAATGTCAATAAGCATGAAAACCCTAAACTTTTAACTCTAACAGATTGTCGGTATAAGAAGTGTAGTAGGTGCACTAGGGAAAGGTGAGATAGTCTATGCTAAATTTCTTCCCAACTAAACACAATAATTTTCTCAGTGAGCTTTACAAAATGTTGTTGCAACTGTCGTACTGAGTTTTAGGGTGAAATTTCAACTTTCACCAAACTCTGGTCTAAGAGGTGCAGTGAATGTGTTGAAGCAAGTTGATCTATGGTGGAGTTAGTCCCAATGAATCTATAATAAGTGCTCAACGAACTTGAGAAGTTCAGGTCTTAACAGAAAACTATGCAGTGGAAATATTTCAACAAAGCTCTGATTCCATGTTGATTTTTTTTTATTCTTAGATCTGATAGTTATTGCCTTATGATTTCAAAATAAAATTTACTTTCATGCCACAGTTATCATAGAATAAATATACACTGAAAATCTCAACTATAACAATCCAATGAAAATAACAAGATCTAGAAACATTAACCATGCACAGTGGACACAATAACACGAGAGTTTTTCCTGGGAAACCCAACCTTGGGAGAAAACCCAACAACCTTTCTTATAGAAGAATTCAGTCCAAGATATTACCAGTACATTACCGTCACCAAATCAAAATACCATACAGAGAATATCCTCCCCAATCCTAGTGTCTCCAAGAGCTAACATCTCAATAGAATAGCCAAGAGAGAACCAAGAGAGAACCAAGAGAGAACTTCTCCAAGTCTATCACATTCCCCAAGTGTGGCGCACTCACCAAGATAACTAGAACTCCAAAAAATAGCGAAATACCACAAATGCAACTAACAAATGGCTAGTGTGCACTGCAAAAGGAGAGTTGTGTATGTCTAAATGAAATGATCCAGCTTATTTATAATAATCCAGGTGCATGTCTTTTTCCTGTGGGGCAGACTTCTCATTCTGGGTCTTCAATTTTACTTTATTATTTTTTGTCTTTTACTGGTGGGGCAGACTTCTCTTCCTGGGTCTTCAATTTCTTCCTAGGGATTCTTTAATGGTCAGATGGGTCTTCTTGTACTTCCTTGTGGATATTAACTTCCCGAAGTTGCAAAACTTCAACATATAGATGGCATGGTAAATTTCCAAAGAACCTCTTTGGTGGAAAGAGAATGATATCCCAACAATTGGGTATCACCTAGTGGAAATACTCATCTTTAAATGACCTTTCTATTTGGTGGGTGCAAATTATGGGCTAAAATGATCTCTTGTTAGGTTGAAGTATCCTCGATACAATGTTTTCAGATATTATAGTATGAGTATTACAACACTTAAATAGATTTTCAATGCCCCCAAAAGGGAGTGGATCAATTAAGTTTTAGTGATCCAATCCAAATAAAGTGGTTCTTGATCAATTTTAAGGAGCTAGTCATATATAGCCTCAACTTTAAACTAGGTTGATCTCTAAATAAGAAATGGTGCATAGATTGGTATTAGAAATGAGCCCTAACCTTCACTCGATATACCCTTGATGTGCATATCATTGGCAAGATAGTACAACCATTATCAATAATGATAATAACAAACCACCACCAATGGGTTGACAAAGTATTAAACCATCCACCAAGGTCTCATTCATGTTGTGGTCTAATTGATCCAAAATGGATCGAGGAAAGCCTAAAAATCAAAGTTCTCAGAATTGAATGAAACTAGGGACATTGTGTCCAGCTCGTCGTGCTAATTCTGGCCATATAATTTTTTTCGCAAATGGACGTCGTATGCAAAAGATGTCGCGTTCTGACCAATTTCCTAAATAGGCAAAAAGTCAAATTGGTCAAAGTCAACAGGTTGTACTGCCGATGTCAACAATACGATAGGTGACATCATCATGCTAACGTGGCATCACCCGGAGGTGACATGTGTCACTCAAATTTGGCGTTTTCAGGCTGAGTTGGCACCAATACGAATTTGACATGTGGCATTGTACGAATGACACGTGGCAGTCTGTACATGACGTGGCCTAATGATAAGATGACAAATGGAAGTACAAACAACATGTGGTTGTACGGAAGCTAACATGGCAGGGTGACTAGGTTGTACGGAAGCTGACGTGGTAGGGTGACTGGGTTGTATGGATGTTGACATGGCAGGGTGACTAGGTTGTACAGATGCTGACGTGGCAACTGACTGTACAAGTGACTGGCTTGTACGACGGTGATGTGGCAGTTGACAGTGCGATAACTAGACGTTGACTTTATGGTATGGATGAATCATGAGGTGACACATGGCCCAATCAAAGGGCACCACGTGGCACCCCAAATTTAGCCAATGTTGGTTGGGTCAAAAAAATTATTACCCACAAGTTTTGAAACCCCCAACCTTTGTAGGCGCCAACGGACTAAACCTCTCGGGCTAACCGATTGCGTTATGAGTGTTACTTGTTAACCTTGTGGCACAATCTCCTTTTGAGTTGAGTATGGAAAGAGTTGTTGGATAGGCCCTGGTCAGCAGGTGGCTAGCCCGTGACCAGGGGCCAAGCCAGTAGTTGGGGTGCGAGAGCTAAGGACTGCACCACATGGCTTAGCATGTGACCAGAGCTAACACAGACCAGAGATAAATACCAGAGCGCCAGCCCAACCCGTGGGAACATGGAATTACACATATGACCAAGACCCTGTGAATAGGGGGATGCACCCAACATTTTACCAATTTGTGGGTTTTTTACCATAAAATAAGATTTTTTATGGTTATTTCAGGTGATTTTAATGGATTTTAGCCAATATTGGGGGATTTGGAGCCCGATTTGAGCCCATATCTTGGGAGGGAGTTAGGATATTGATTCCAAATTCAAATCTATATAAACCATGGGTTATTAGCAGCATTAAGAGAGGTTCAGAACATGAGAAATGCTGAGAAATTTGAAATCCAAAGCCATTTTTATGCAGGGAAGCCATTGAGGAGGGAAACTTTGTGGACCAATTCTTGGAGATACACTACATTGTTTTTCAGTGTTGTCAATTGTGTTGGATTCTTGAGGTTGAGAAGAACACAACCAGACTAGTTTGTAATCCTTTTGACACTTTTAGGATGTGTTTTTTAAGCATTGAAGAGAAATAAGAAAGCCTCACCCACTGAGACAAAGCCCTAGAGATGTAGGCAATCTTGTCGAACTTTGTTAACAACTTTGTTGTTATGGTTTGATGTTCTTTGTGCTTACATTATGATCTGCATTTCTTATTATGGCTGCTATAATATCTTATTAATTTATTCTTATTTCATCAATTCTTAATTGGTAAATGAACTCATGCTTAAAACTTACCAAGTCTTTAAAAGATCATTTCGGATCAAGTGGTATCAGAGCAGGTTGACGGTTGGTTTTTGAGTTTGCATGATTACCAGGGAAAAGATGGATCATGGTAAAGACAAGCTTGTATAAGGGGATCCTGATATTGGATCGAGAAAGAGGACTTCTCAAAGTGAGGAGATGGCATTGGAAGAAGGCATGTATCAGAACGATATAGAGTTGAAAAATACTTTATTCACTATGTCTAAGATGGTAAAGGTATTATATGAGGATTAATTGGAAAGGAAGAGGCCTTTCCAAGATAAATATTCCAAACAAGAAAAAAGTGAAAAAGGAGAGGATCCTCCTAAACCTCCTCCTTCGCCTCCTTCTTCTTTATCATCTTCATCTTCTTCAAGTATAAGTTCAAAATCCATCGCAAGAAAAATTTCCCATAAACATAGACATGATATGCCTTTACTTAATATTGATGTGAAATTTGAATTGCCCATGTATGATGGTGAAGTCAATGCTGAGAGAATTGATAAATTGGTTAGGAAGATGTAATTTTATTTCAGTGTGCAACAGATGAAAGATGAGGCAACTCAAATCAAGTTGGCATCGCTTCGTCTTGAGGCACAACACTCATCTCATGGCAGAGTAAGTTGCAAAATGTCACGCAACAAGTTGGTAATGTATTTCCATCATGGAAAGATTTTGTTTTTTCACTTAGAAAGCAATTTTATCTTTTGGGTTATAAAGATAAGGATTTAATTGAATGGAAAAGTCTTAAAATAAGAAAAATGCAAACAGTGCAAGAATACACATATGAATTTTGAAAGATGACATTAATGTTGAATATTCCATTACATACCCAAGAAACTCTTATGAAGTATATAGGAGGTTTACCTGCACATATTCGTAACACTGTATTTATGTTTAGACCTACTTATATTGATGAGGTTTATGTTCAAGCAACATACATTGAAGCAAGGAAAACATGAGTCGGTGTATCAGGGGAATCGTCTTCAAGGAAAGAGGACAAAATAAAGGGGAATGGAAAGAAAGCAAATTCAATGACAAGAAAGGAAGAGAAGCTATCTTGCAATCATTGAAAGAAAGAAGGTCATGATGATGACCATTGCTGGAAATTGAATCCCAAGAAGAGATCGAAGTGGTTCAAAGAGAGGAAAGGGAGGCAAAAAGTTGCAGCAACAACACGACCAACAAACTTGGGATATGATTAAGGTGACGAGAATAAGATCACAGAAGTTGGTTTGATAGGTAAAATTGGTGATGGATATGATTCTAGATGCAAGTTGTTTCACATAAGGGGGATAATGAAACATACTAAGATCGATACAATGATAGATAGTGGATCTCAATCTAACTTGATTTCAGAGGAAGTGGTTAAATAATTGGGATTAAACACTAAGATGCATCATAAACCTTACTCACTTAAATGGATAAGCAACAATCATAAATTGCACATAACAAAGCAATGCACTTTAAAGTTTGCAATTTCAACAAAGTTTGTGGATGAGGTAACATGTGATGTGGTGCCACTCAATGAATGTGGAATGGTCTTAGGCAGTTCTTATTTGTATGATCATAAAACAATCTTCTACAAGGAACATAATCAATATCACTTAACTAAAGAAGGAAATGAATATGTTGTACATGCTTATGACTTAAAAGCAAATCAATCTCTACAAACAATGGAAAAATTAAGGAAGGTGGTTCATGCAAGCAACACACCTATAATTGTGCCAAATCAAGCAATTGATCTTAAGAATGAACATGAGATGGTTGTATAATGGAAGTTCAATCATACTTTGCTTCAATATAATATAATGTTACACAAGTACTTCAAACATATTATCTCATTTGCAGTCATATTTATGATGTTAACGCTACTAATGTTTTCAACATGGATGACAGGGGCTTTAGTAAGATGTGAAAGAGTACAAGTGGATAACAATATTATGTCAGTTGTCATGGTTGTTTTACAATTGATCTCGATGAGACAGGTGCACAGGACAAAGTTTAAAGACAAAGAACAAGTGGGGTGGCCTATCCTGCAATTGATGACTAGTTAATACCCTTTTGGAGGACCAAAAGGCCTTAGTGGGGAGGCATGATCCAAAATGGATCTAGGAAGGCCTAAAAATAAAATTTATCATAATCTGACGAAACCATCTCCATTGCGTTGATTCCAGGCATATAATTTTTTTCACAAATGGACGTCGTATGCGAAAGATATCGCATTCGGATCAATTTCCCAAACAAGAAAAAAGTAAAACTAGTCAAAGTCAACATACCATACTACTGACATCAAAAATACGATAGGTGACATCAACATGACATCATCATGCTGACATGGCATCACTGGGAGGTGACATGTGTCACTCGAATTTGGTGTTTTCAGGCTGAGTTGGCACCAATATGGATTTGACATGTGGCACTGTATGGATGACAAATGGCATTCCGTACATGATGTGACCCAATGATAGAATGACACATGGAAATATAGACGATAGGTGGTTGTACGAAAGATGACGTGGCAGGGTGACTGGGTTGTATAGAAGCAGACGTGGTAGGGTGATTGGGCTATACGGATGCTGACATGGCAGGGTGACTGGGCTGTATGGATGTTGACATGGCAACTGACTAGACAAGTGACTGGGTTGTACGATGGTGACGTGGTAGTTGACTATGCACTGACTGGACGTTGACTGTGTGATACAAATGAATCACGAGGCGACACGTGGCCCAATCAGAGGGCACCACGTGGCACCTTGGATTTAGACAATGTTGGATGGGTCAAAAAAATTGTTACCTGCAAGTTTTGAACCCTCGATCTCCGTGGGCGCCAACATACTAAACCTTCCGGGCTAACCGGTTGTGCTATCGGTGCTACTTGTTAACCATGTGGAATAATCTCCTTTTGAGTTGAGTATGGTGGGATTTGTGGGATAGGCCCCAGTCGGTGGGGGGCTATCCCGCGACCAGGGGCTGTAGGCTAGGGGCCAAGCCAATAGTTGGGGTGCGAGAGCTGAGGACTTGGCCACATGTTTTAGCATGCGACTAGAGCTAGCACACACCAGGGCTAAAGACCAGTGCGCTAGCCCAGCCTGTGGGCACATGAACCTGCGCATATGACCAGGAGCCCAAGAATAGGGGGATGCAGACTGCATTTTTCCAATTTTTGGGTTTTTGACCATAGAATAAGATTTTTTGTGGTTATTTCAGCTGATTTTAATGGATTTTAGCCAATATTGGAGGATTTGGAGCTCGATTTGAGATCAAATATTGGGAGGAAGTTGGGAGATTGATACCAACTTCAAATCTATATAAACTAGGGGTTCTTAGCAACATTAAGAGAGGTTCAAAACCGGAGAAATGATGAGAAATTTGAAAGCCAAAGCCATTTTTATGCAGGGAAGACATTGAGGAGGAGAACTTTGTAGGCTAATTTCGGGAGATATGCTCAATTTTTCAGTGCCGACAGTTTTGTTGGATTCTTGAGGTTGAGAAGAACACAACCAGACCAGTTTGTAATCCTTTTGACACTTTTCTGATGTAATTTTGAAGCATTGAAGAGAAATAAGAAAGCTTCACCCACTGAAACAAAGCCCTGGAAACATAGGCAATCTTGCCAAATTCTGTTAACAACTTTGTTGTTATGGTTTGATGTTCTTTTTGCTTACATTCTGATATGCATTTCTTATTATGATTGTTATAATATCTCATTAATTTCTTCTTCTTTCATCAATTCTTAATTGGTAAATGAAATCATGCTTAAAACTTAACCAAGTCTTTAAAAGATCATTTTGGATCACTAATCCACCTAAATAACAGGTTGAAAAACAATGAACCTCGAGAATTTTGGAAATTTGGGAAATTAGATAACCATTAACCCTAAAACCTAAGCTAAATGAACTTTGTGATATGGTCCAATGCTTAATCCCAACCTATTTATGAAAGCAACTTCTATAACAACAAAAAGTAAAAGGTTTAATTAAAAATTAAACCTAAATACCAATATTTCTACCTAACTTCTACCCATCTGCATAAAATTGTCAAAATTTGGGAACTCAATGAGCCCAAAATGCCATTTTCACCTAGTTCGTTATTTTTCGAGGCCTAGGTTGGGTAATATTGAAATAACCCTCAAGAGTGCCCTTTATGTGGTAAGGACAAATCCTTTTCAAACTTACCAGAATATTTCTCAACTACCCAACCCATATGGAAATAGCTAGTTGGCTTCTATATCATTAAAAGGATAGGCACAATACATTAGGTCAAGGCCCTTCTATGGGATGATTACAAATTTTTCTCTAAAACATGCATGTAAACTAGTTGAAATTGAAATAATTTATGAATTATGTGGAGAGCATATGAATACCATCTTCTTTTATGTGTTAAAAACAAACCATTTTCACACTTCTTGAAGAATTGCACAACACAACCCATATGGTGATAGGTGATTAGCTTCTATAGGCACAATCCATTAGGTCAAATCCCTTCAATGAGATTATTATAATTTTTCTCTAAAATAAGCCTGTAAACTCATTAGAATTGAAACAATTTACAATAAATTATGAGGAGAGCATAAAATACCATTAACAATACTTATTTAGTATTTAAAAACATATCTTCCACAAATGGCCTTAATCACACCAAGGAAATTAAAAATCAAGGATAGAAGGCAACCATAAATCTCGAATATTAACACGTTGATTAGCCATTCGAGCAATACGTCATATGTTATCAACAAGGTGCCACCAAAAGAGGTGGAATGCAATAGGTCTCTCACCATAACTACTGATGAGGCACATGATTACCATTGCCTCCATCCATGATTAAGAAACTAACAAGTTGAGGGAATCTCTATGAAAAGAAAATTTTTCATCGTTACCTTGGCTAGATATGTTCCAAGATAACAATACAAAAAGGTCAAGGTAGATGTCTAGGAACCCCCAAATTTGAAGGCACTAACAAAGAATCCTTAGGTCCATGGAAATCACAATTGAGATATGCCAATAAGTAGTTGGGTTAGGGCCAAAAATTAATGGTGGTTCCCTCTTTGCTTTCAGCTCACATGACGTGATATGCTTTCAACAAAAGTCCCTCATACACAAATTTGGTGTCTAGCTTCGCTGTGACCTTAAAATAATAATAATAATAATTATTATTATTATGTAATATTGGTGTTATAGTAAAAATTTAAAACCCTATGAATATTTATAGGGATGGATACTTAAGGATTTTATAATTTTGTTAAGTGGCAGCATACCAATTACAACATGTTTTTGTTAACAAAAATATTTTTTTTGTACAATTTCCTCTTCTCATGATTTGTCAAGCCCCTTCATCAATGTAGGAGTATTATAATGAAGCGCATCATTCAATGAATAATACTTCAATAAATAAGTCACAAGGACATTATATCTATTTTTCCAAAGTTGGTCAGGAGTTTCACCTAGACCCAACAACTTGGAATGTCGAATTTTCACAAGTGAGACAACCATGAGGGGTGAGGGATTTAAAACTTGGTGGGGTATTATCACCCCCCAAATTAACCATAGAACCAAGAGAATGTTAACAACAAAATCTATTTTCAGCAACAAAATAAAGTATTTCTTTATTTTTTTCTTTTTGGTGAGACGATGGGGCTGGGATTGTATTTTGTAGTTATTAGCATATTAGTAATATTTCAGCCTTGCAATGACAAAGCATGTGTTGATTTCACTGAGAATTGAGGTGATGTGATAATGGGTGGCATGTATCTTCTTGTACGTAGGTGGGTGATGCTAATAAAATAAAATGTGAAAAAAATGGCGTGGACATCCAACACCCAAAACAATAAGTCGATGTAATAACAATAAATAAGTAAATTAATGTCATATATATCCATATTAATTGGTGCCAACCTCCCCCCCTTCTATGCTCTCCTTGGGGCTGGCGTGACCTCCCGGTCTAGAATCGTTTGGAAATATTGAGTCGAAGCGACTCCTTAGATTCCTCCCCGGAACCTGAATCTTCTATCACAAGTCCTTCCTTTCTTCTAGCACAGGTTATGTGGTACCTGTAGACCGTCTTCTTGGATGTGACCATGATCTATGACCATGTACTAGTTCCCTTCATGAACTTGCGTTTCGGGACTTTCTTGAGCGACTTACTCCTTTTTCTTGACTTTCGAATCAGTGAATACTTCGGGATCAATCTACAGTCCTCGTTTCTCTCACGATCAATGACTATGATCACTTTTGCGAACTCGGATTTTGTGAGTTCCTGTCTCGGGTGTTGCCATATAGAATTTCCCAAACTTTGTGGATCTCTGCCACATTCCCTCTGGATCCAATGGTCCAAAATGAAATCACTCCTCGCGAATTCACGAAGACCTTTGTTTGCTTCCAACAAACCTTTCCAAAGTTATTTCTCCTGAACCTCTCGATCTTCTGCCACCTGTCTCATCCTCGACGATGGATGATTTCTTTGTATTTGGGACTTCAACGAGTTATCGGCCCCTTTTCACACTTAGTGCAATTTCACCTTCTTTCGAGACTTAGGTTGTTCTCAAAATTATTCTTCACTCCCTGCAGACTTCTACAAAAACCTCCTTCTGTGACTTTGCTCATCTTGAAAACCTTCCAAGTTCACCTTTCCTTTGTGAACTTTCGTGTGCCCTCCTGGAAAATTCTCGCTCTCCCTCGTGATATTGTAAGATGGAACTACAGTATCTTGGGTACACTCCTTGCACTCGACTAATATTCTTGACGGTCTCTCCCTTAGCCTCTCCAAATGGTCTAAGGTATTTCCTTTCCTTTGTCGATGTGTTTCTTGCAAAGCCTTCCTTCACCAGAATGTTTAGAAATTCTTGGGTTTTTCAACACCTTCGACTGTGTTGCTTCTGTGCACATTCGCACTAACTCAATTCCCTCCTGGTAGAGTGCTTCAGAGTGTTTAGTAACTCCTAACTGTGCTTCCTCCTACACAGTATTTCTTTCCAAGGCACTTAACCACCTTGAAATTTGTCCTTGAGTTTGTGAATTAATATCGTATGCCCTCCTGGAAATTTCTCTTCTGACTCCACTGAGTTCAGACACACACTCCTTATGTCGGCTTACATATTTTTCTCTCTCTATCGCACACTCCTTGCACTTAGCCTAGAGAACCCGACCTAACTCAACACACTCACGGATAGGAAACTCTATCTCTATCTCTGCAGACGATTTCTAACATTCATCTACAATTCACAAACATGTAAATGACATTCATAATGCAACATCCATTACACAGAAATGTAAAATATGAAAAACTCCCATTTTCTATTAATGGTGGAATTCCAAATTACAATGTGGAGTCTGAGCTGCATCTGAGTCTCGACTCTCTGTATTTTCCTCCTATCTTGTCTTACAAAGATTTTTTTTTCAAACTCCAGCAGCCTCTACCGGGCATACAATACAAATATTTATACAAGAGGGGCTCTATGAGATTCCCTCACAAGATTAAATTAGTTGTGTCAAATCACCAATCCTAATTCCTATCGAAAGGGAAAATTACAATGATGGAAATCTGCTCCAAATTAGATGCAGATTCATTTTGTCGTCAGCCTATTAATGGTGATCTTATCTCTAGCTTGTGTGAAGGCATATCTTTCTCCTTCCATCTTGTCTTCATTTAATTACCTGGATATCGCCTTGGATTCTCGAGGCAAAAATGAGAGGGTGACACCTCTCCTCCCCTGAATGGACACCACGCATGAAATCTAACTGGCGTGTGCTGAGGTGGAGTGATTCTCCTGCATCATACTCCACAACTACGAAAATCATGAGCTCCTACTCATGAGCTTTCCAGCATGGCTGAAATCCTCTTGGATCCCAAACTTTCCCTTGGATCTCTCTCTTGGCTCCTCTATCTCGCTGTTTCTGCTCTTGCATCATCCCCACTACTCGTGCAGGTTTCCTCTTGTCCAACTTCCTCATGCTGACCGCGCCTGTTTTTGACCTCGACATCAAATTTCTGATCTCCTCGGTCACCTTGTCCAACTACTCCATCGACTGGATCTTCTGTTGGAGAATCTCTTGTTGCACCTCTCCCTTACCTCTGGGTAAATCACATTGATCTCCCATGTTATCTTCCTCATCTCTTATGGCCTTATCTCGCCACTCCACTGCAAATTCCACTTCTGCAGTGTCCTCCTTATTGTGTCTATGCTCATCTACCTCTTCTGACAGATTGGTTCCTGTCAGTCCTTTGACTGGTTCCATTCCAACTTCCACCAAATGCAAATCATGCTAGTGTATCCCCTCGGGCATGGCTATCTCTCTGCAGTCATCTTCTGGTTCTGGATTTCCCAATCAATCCTCCAATTCCCTTAACTCCAATTCCCACTGAGTGAGTAACTCAACTGGGTGTTCTCCTTCTGTTGGGACAAACATCGGTATATGTTCCTCTTCTTCCATGGCAGTCTTAGCTTGTTGTCCTTCTATCGCATCTGCAACATCTGTGCTAGCCTCTCCTCGACCACTTGGTAGGAATATATCGACTCCTCCAATGATCAAAACATTCCTTTGATCCTCCTCCTTTGCGATAGAAGTATTTAACTTCTCATCATCTTCATTCACATGACTCACAATCCCGTGTGAATCTTCATCTAAGTGAGGTTTTTCTTTTTCCTCCTCTTCACCTATCAATGAACTCTCAGCTGAGCACATCTCTTCTCCCTTTCTCACCTGGCAATAAGGGATGTCTCCTCTACCCACCTGGCATTTTATGAGATCCATGGATCCTGTCTCATTGCCCACCTAGAAATCTACAAGACCCTTTCCAGATCTCTTTCCCTTATTACTGAGGGTTTCATCATGCCTTAGACACCTATTTAATCTCTATTGTTTCCTGTTTCTGAACAATTTATGAACATGCCACTTAGTTATCCTTTCCAAAGGCCACTCATACCTCCAACACACCTTTGAATCCTATTTCATATTGAATGTTAGCTCCTCCATTTGGGCTCTGATTTCTTGGAGTTCCTTGTCCATCTCTGCCTTGATTTTCTGTAGGAATACTCCTCCCTGACTGTGCTCATAGCTTCCAATGACCATCTTGTTCACCTACATCCCTCCTCATTGTTTAACATCTGTCTCACACCTTGCAACAATTTCAAAAGAGTGCCACACTCTGTCTCCTTTGCTTACAATCCATAGACAAAAATAAGCTCTGATACCACTTGGTGCCAACCTCCCCCCTTCTACGCTCTCCTTGGGGCTGGTGCGACCTCTTGATCTAGGATCATTTGGAAATATTGAGTCGAAGAAACTCCATAGAATCCTCCCTAGAATTTGAATCTTCTATCACAGGTCCTTCCTTTCTTCTGGCGCAGGTTATGTGGTACCCATGGACCCTCTTCTTGAATGTGACCACGGGCTATGACCGTGGGCCAGTTCCCTTAGAGACCCCATGCTTCAGGACTTTTGTGAGCAACTTACTCCTCTTTCCCAACTTTCGAATCGACGAATACTTCGGGACCAATCTACGATACTCGTTCCTCTCATGATCAATGACTATGATCACTTTCGTGAACTCGGATTTCACAAGTTCTTGTCTCAGGTGTTCCCGTATGGACTTTATCGAACTACGTGGATCTCTACCACGTGCCCTCTAGATTGAATGGTCCATAATGAGATCGCTCCTTGCGACTTTGTGAAGACCTTTTTTTCTTCCGACAAACCTTTTTGAAGTTCTTTCTCTCGAACCTCTCGATCTTCTGCCACCTGTCTCCTCCTCGATGATGGATGATTTCTCTGTATTCGGGACTTTGACGAGTTCTAGACCCCTTTACACACTTAGCACAATTTCACCTTCTTTCAAGAGTTAGGTTGTTCTCTAAATTCTTCTGCACTCCCTACATACTTCTGTACAGACCTCCTTCTGTGACTTTTCTCGGCTTGAATTCCTTCCAAGTTCACCTTTCCTTTGTGAAATTTTTCTTTCCCTCCTGGAAGCTTCTCGCTCTCCCTCCTAATCTTGTAAGATGGGCCTACAGTATCTTGGGTGCACTCCTTGCACTCGGATAATATTCTCGACGATCTCTCTCTTAGGCTCTCCAAAGGGTCTAAGGTATTTCCTTTCATTTGTCAATGCACTTCTTGCAGAGCCTTCCTTCACCAAAATGTTTAGCAATTCTCGGGTTCTTCAACACCTTCAACTGTGTTTCTTCTGTGCGCGCTTGCACTAACTCAGTTCCCTCCTGGTAGAGTGCTTTAGAGTGTTCAGTAAATCTGAATTGTGCTTCCTCCTACATAGTCTTTCTTTCCAAGGAACTTAACCACCTTGAAATTTCTCCTTGAGTCTGTGAATTAATATGGTATGCCCTTCTGGAAATTTCTCTTTTGACTCCATTGAGTTCAGACACACACTCCTTGCATCGGTTTACAAAGTTTTCTCTCTCTATCGTGCAATCCTTGCACTTATCCTAGAGAACTAGACCTAACTCAACACACTCTCAGATATGAAACTGTATCTCTATCCCTACAAACGATTTCTAACATTCATCTACAATTCAAAAACATGTAAATGACATTCATAACGCACCATCCATTGCACGGAAATGTAAAATAGGAAAAACTACCATTTTCTATTAATGGTGGAATTCCAAATTACAATGTGGAGTCTGAGCTGCATCTAAGTCTTGACTCTCTGTATTTTCCTCATATATTAGCTTACAAAGATTTTTTTTTCAAACTCTTGCAGCCTATACTGGGCATACAATACAAATATTTATACAAGACGGGCTCTATGAGCTTCCTTCACAATATTAAATTAGTTGTGTCAAATCAACACTCCTAATGCTTATCGAAAGGGAAAATTACAATGATGGAAATTTGCTCCAAATTGTATGCAGATCCATTTTTCTGTCATCCTATTAATGACGACCTTATCTCCAGCTCGTGCGAAGGCATATCTTGCTCCTTCCAGCTTGTCTTCATTTAATTTCCTGGATCTCGCCTTGGATTCTCGAGGAAAAAAATGAGAGGGTAGCGCCTCTCCTCCCTTGAATGCGCACCACGCATGAAATCTAACTAGTGCGTGCTAAGGTGGAGCGATGCTCTTTCATCATTAACGTTGGATCTGCACTTGAGATTTTTTTTTTATCCCTCTCAATGCTTAATAGATGCAAGGTTAAGATGGATCTATGCTATTCACATTTACCTATGAGGTCATGCAAGGAATCAAAGATACTTTACTTCACTTGAACACCATTATGCATGTCTGAAATTTCAAAAATAGAGGTCATGTAAGTAATCAAAGAGACTTTACTTCACTTGAACACCATTCTACATGTATGAAATTTTAGAAATAGTAGTTCAAGGAAGGCATGCAATGACCAATGAGACTTCCTTTATGTTAGGCATTAACTGTAGAAAAAATTACCATTAATTATGTTCAATTACTTAGGGTGTCTTCATAAAAATATAGAGTGGTAAGTTGCTCAAATACAAATATGCCATTGAAATAACTAAGACATTGAGTTCATCAATATGATCAATTTAAATAAGATAAATGCAGTAAAAACTTTTCAAAATTGTTATATGTTCCAATGTACAACCAAAATCATCTCACATTTGTCACACACCCGATCCCTAAGTATCCTTTTAAGGGATGGGGTATAAATTTTCCACTTTCCTACATCTTCTATGAGTTCCTCAAGTAAGGGAACTATTACCTTCTATTCTTCAAGAGCTTTCCAATGACTATAAACTTGTCCAAAACCAATTTTAGAGTCAAAAGTTATGGCTCCCTAAACTTCTCAGGGTATCGTTGGTCAAAGGCCATTTGGAACCCACGTGGCTCCACCTCATTCGTACCATCCTACATGGAACTGACATGACCTCGGTCGTCATCCTATAGTGATGACATGACCACTGGAGGAGTGGTTACAAGGGAATATCTCCTGGGCCTTCGTGGGTAACAGGCCTATGGCCCCTTCGATATTCTTGTACAAGTCTACAAACTTCCCTGAAGTTCCAAAGTCCGAAGGACTCTTTCCACTCTGGAATCTATGGTGGAGATTATATCCACCCTTGGATCTAATGACTAAGATTCATACGTGATTAACATGTAACTTAAACCTGATAGGGGTGGTCCCACACTTAATTCATGACCAATCCCACAACACCACATCATCGTGGCGTATGTGCCCTATCCAACCGAGGTTGGACACCACGCATAGGAATTTCGACACTTCGACGTTTAACGCACCATCCTATCTACTCGCATCTCCTATAGTTCCAGAGTTTTGAAGTTCTAGAACTTCCACCACATACTCTGATCTTCGACGCTTTGACGTTTGGCCTTTGCACCAACATGTAAAATATCTCGGAGCCCCGAAGTCTCATATTTACAAAGTTTTTGATTCCCGAAGCAGAACTTCACTGAAGTACTTGTGTTTTCCTTCCACTAGTTGATCTAATGGTTGGGAAGGGCCCCCAATAGATCCTTATATCAATGACTCACTATGTCTCTAAATTCCTCCCCTTGATTTGACGGTTGGCAAGATTTCACCACTTTGATATTTTGCGACCTTGCATCCCTTATAGGTCTTATCCCATTTAGTCTTGAAGGGTTACCTACCAGGAAGGTCATAAAGGGGATAAGACTTCCCGTTGTTGATCAACATTATCGCTTACCTTATCCTTCCACTGGGTTCTATCTAACGATTGAGAGGCATCCTGAAGGGTCCTTAGATATATGGCTCGTGTTACTTCACTACTTCGACATTTGGGAGTTCTGGTTGTTTAATGCCTTTTCACTCTCGGAGTGATTCAGCATTGAATTTCACTGTACATATATCCAATGGTTAGGAAAGATACCAAATATTCTTAGATCTACGACTCACGTTACTTTGCGACTGGAAAGTTGGTTATAGTTTAACGATAGGATGGATCCCTTGATAGCGGGTAAGTGACCGCCAGTTGTCAGTCAAACCATCTGGTTACTATTTCGACAAGTTACCTTCGGCAGGAGTGGTATGTTGTGAGGTTTCAACATCCTAAAGATCTGGACCTCTGAAGTCATGAAGCTCAGAAGGATTAGCTCCCTTTGAGCGTAGTTCATGGTTCTAGGGTCCTAGACATATGGGACTTTGGAAATCCTTGAGGGATACACTCTTAAATATTTCCAGGATTTGGATTAGGTCACAGAATTGAACCTGCAGTCACTTGGGAAGATGGTTTGAAGGAATATCCCTTCATCTACAAAACTCGAGTTCCACAATCAAGAAAAAGGTAATTTCAAGGGATCAATAGGACTGGAGTAGTCTCATAGAGTCTGTCCCGACTCTACCTCTTTGGATTTGGTCCTTGGGAAATACCATGAGGATTTTCCAACCAACATAGGGGTCGAAGTCTTATGTCCCCAAATTCAATTAAAATCCCATTGCTAGCAGTTCTCCTTTTATAAACAGAAGTAGGAAGACACCATGTACAAAATATGGAATTCACACTTTACTTCATATTTCTCGGGATGCTAGGCCATTAGAGCCACAATTCTATCATTCAAACAATATAACAAATATTTCCATTATCTAACTCAAGCATATACAAATTACAACAAGTAGTCAAGACTATATGAAGCTCAAAGTCACACTTATCTCAAATTGGAAGTTAGTTGGCAACTGCTAAAAGGGTTTGTATTTTCCACCCAACCATAGGCACAATTTGTTCTTTGAGTATTTCTCAACTGGCCACCCCCTAACTAGACCATGATGCCATGAGAGAGACAAAGTTTTCCTTGTATTTTTTCTTAGCTACAACAAGGGATACAGGTTACTCTCATTTTTCCCACAGGGCCCTGACAAATCAATTTTATATCCACCAAGCAAGGGATCTTACTGTGATCGCTTGCATAATAATTGCATCTATGTTTATCATATTGATTATAAAACACTATCCAAGCACTCTTGTACCCAGAACAACATATATTTATTAGTTCTCTTCCGAACTAGAGAGCCTCACACACTCTATTTTCTCTTGAGTGGTCTCTCGACCCATTCATGTATATCTTCCCCCCCCACTCCCCCTCTACCAATGATTTCCCTAACTTTTGTTGTTTCCTTCTCCAACAATATTTCGTGGGTCATATCAGGAAATTTCTTGACGGGTATTCTGCCCATCTCCTCATTTACTCTTGAGAAAGACTTCCCAACTACCAACGTGATTGGTAATTAAATTTAACAGATCTAATAGATCTAAGGACCAATAAGTAGATCTAGTGCAGATCTAAGTGACCAGAAGACAAATTGAGCAGATCCAAAGACCAACAAGAAGATATAGTGTATATTTGAGTGACCAATAGATAGATCTAGTAGATCTGAGGTCCAACATGTAGATCTAGTGCATATTTGAGTGACTAGCAGACAAATCTAGTAGATTTTAGGTACAATAGACAAATCTAGTGAAGATATGAGTCTCTAATAGGTTGAAAACCTTAGTTTCTAGGTGTTATTGTAAGTTTTGATCATTAATGCTAAATTGATTTGAAGGATATAAACTCTTGTGTACTTGAAAATTATTACCTTGTGTACATGGTTTTATTATATGCCTTGTATTACCTTGGGGAACATTTTTTTTCTTAGAAGTGTGTCATTTATTGGGTAACTTATTACCAGTGGGTGTCTAGGCTAGATGTTGTTATCCATATCCTAATCATGCTAACCACTTTCCACCTCCCTAGTATCATTCACTCCATACACACAAAAAATTGCATCTCGGTCATGTATTATTTCTCAAAGGTCAAAATTAAATCCTGAACTAATAATGCCACTAAGGTTAAGAGAGGAAGAGCCAAAGTTAAAAAAAAACAAATATTAAGCTTGAGATATGCCCCTTGCTATGAGGAAAATACCCTTAATGTCTCGTGTGTATATGGATATCTAAATAAAAGGGACTTGTTCAATAAATTGAACATCTAAAGAAAAAGGATTAGTAAGAAACAATGTTGAGGATGATAACTCAATGTTGAGCTCC
Source organism: Picea glauca (assembly GCA_000966675.3). Classification (NCBI taxonomy): domain Eukaryota; kingdom Viridiplantae; phylum Streptophyta; class Pinopsida; order Pinales; family Pinaceae; genus Picea; species Picea glauca. The sequence continues at coordinate 114,681 of JZKD02S1870166.1, read as the reverse complement.
CTCTAGAAGGTTATTATAAAGTATAAATCCTAGCTAAGTGAAGTTAGATGGATAAATAAATTAATATTAAGGCATGTGCATGTCTAATACTTTGAGGGTCATCACGTGAATACATTCCCCCTTCCCTTTCATCATTATTACTCATTATTTCCTATCTTCCACTTAGGTATCTAGGAAATATGGGTGTCTTAGGATTTGATGCATGTACAAGGGTCAATAGTGTTCCTCTTGGTAAGATCCAGGAAAGTATTAAAACTAACTCCATTTGTTATGTTTTGCTAAGAGATGTCACTATGTTCTATCGATTAATGGATTGCTAAGAGGCTAGACCCATCACTTCAAGTGGGTATTTTGCATTGGGATATGTGTACCATGCCTCGACATCCGTGATACTGCTTTGGGATCCATGTAGTCATATATGATCATATCTACAAACATTAGGATCCATGTCATTTTCCTTGGGGTCTATGTACCACATTGGGATATGTGTCACTTCATTGGTATCCATGATAATGCATTGATCCATGACATGGATGCCATGTCATCGCACATGCCACATGGAGAACTCAGATTCATTCTCCTTGCTCAGTTGGACAATTCATTCACACTCATGCATTATTATCTCTCCTTGGACCACACATGGGAGCATTCAATGCAATGGAGGGATTGGTTATAGATTACGGAGGTGGTTACAGGTGATTACTTGGTCCTTATGATGATGTGGCACCATTATTTGATCATTACTTGAGGAGTTCTCACCTAGAGGATCCCATACATGTCTTTCATGTTGAATTATCTACTTGGACGACTCACACATGTGAGGGGTGATGCCATCACTTTGGGGTTTATTATCATACATTTAGATCATTCCTTAGTTTAAGGATGTTGGTTAGAGGACGTGGAATTATTTGGATCATGTTTGACTTGTCTATAGACCTTCTCCTTAGATGATGGCACTTTTATTGTGGGGTGCACCTCCTTCATCTCCCTCTAGCCCACATGTGTGGATTTATTGTTGTATTTTGGATCACTGTAAGAATTTTGAGGGATTTATTACACTATTGTTGTATTTTCCCATGGTTTTAACCGAGCTAATGGTTTTGAGCTCATGGTATTGAGTAGTACATTGTATTGTATTATTTGAGAAGGTTCTTCACCTATAAAAGGAAGAGTCCTATATTTCAAGTCATTGGAGACTAATGAGAAGCTTGGCTATTGATTTTATTGAGTATTTACTTCTCTTTTTGTAATGTCTAGTATTTTTTTAAGGATTAGATAAATTTTCTTAGAGGTTGCTTGGAAGAAAAAGGTTACTACAAGGCCAAAGAAGTGCACAATGCTCCACTTGGAAGGGTTTCTTTAAGGTAAGTTCTCTCACTTTCCCTTTAATCGTTATTTATTTGTTCATGCATTAAGGTAGGATGACTAGTGGCTCTAACCATTTTCTTGGCTAGCCTTTAAGTTCACATTGTCTAGTACTAGGAAAGGTTCCTTCATGGACTGATCCTCCCTTGCAACCTAGAAGGGAACCTTCTAGTCCTAGGTAGTGCTTGAGGGGGCAACCCTTATGGTTCCTTTCAACACTACTATATCGTAAACCCTAGTATTCACTTGGATGTGAAGTGGTGACCCCATAAGCCCTCTAATCCATTGGTCTTCTCTTTTGTCCTCAACCACCCAAAAACCTTATAAAAACGTTTTTTTCCTTTTTGTTATTTTTATTTTTTGTAGTTTAGGGTTTTTCATGCTTCACCTTAAGTCTATATTTCTTTGAGATTCATTGACATGTCTTTATAAAATTTCATGGGAACTTGTTTTCAATGAATATATCCTTGATTGGCATTTTTAAGGGTTTGTATTTCTGTTCATCTTTCTAAAATGATCTAACTCTAGGCAGCTTGAATCAAATTTAAATCTTTGTGCATTCCATAACACATTTTTCTTGGAAATATTGGCATATTTCTTGCAGCAATTTGAATGCTTACCATTCATGAATATCTTGAGAAGCCAAATGACTTCTTGTCGTGGAAAATCGTGGCCCCCTAAACTGCTGCTAGGCCTCTTCTCTTTGACTTACATAACTGTAGAAACAAAATACTGTTGTAGTGTTGTTCCAACCCTTTGCCCTGTGAACATTTTGATGCATTCTTGGTCTATTGAATTCCTGGTAGCCAAACGACTTAATATAAGCTCCAATGACTTTCCTAAAGGTGTATGATATTTCCTCTTTTTTGTTGTCCTAAACCTTTGTCTAAGACTGTCAAATGCTGCAAATTTTCCCGAGATCAAATTAAGGTTTGTATAATGTCCTTTTAGTAGAATTTGTAGGTGTCCTTGGTCCTTATAGCCTTTCTACCTTAACATCTCTTCCAAGCCACCTCAAACGACCTATGAATGGATTATGTTGTTCTATGTTGAGTGTTGAATTCACATTACAGTTGGGGTTTTAAATCTGTATCGCAGTCTGGTCTAAGTTAAATGCAGATTTTGGTTGGAGTATTGGATACTTGTGACATTTACTAGCATCTTTGTAATACAAATGAAATCTGATAGATGCCATACATGTGCCAGACTTTATCATTATTGCTCCTATTTTTGTTCATGGCATATGCATGGTGGTTATAATATGAGATTCATATAAAGAATACAAGCCATTGCAACATACTCATTATGAGCTTATCATGTCATTTATGGGAATTGAACCTGGGTGGGGAAAATGGTAATCATTCCTCACAACCATCTAAGCTAAACCCAATTGATACATAACAATCCATTTCTATGCAAAGTTTACTACAAGATTTGTCATGGACACATGTTGATGCTTCATTACTGTTTCCATCCATAGATAAACATACTTTAAATTTATCTTGCACTTTGCTCCTCCATTGAATGATGATGATGAATGGTCTATAATTTCTATGCTCTCATCAATACACTAATACTTGCACTTGTAATATTTTACATTGCATTCCATTGGTTATGGATGATGCATTATGATACATTGACATAGAAGTTGGGTATTCTTGCAAGCAATCTTAAGCATTTATTGTTGTATTATCTAACTCATTATGTTCCATCATTCTTAAGAATTCAATCCAAATCAATCTAATCCTCGTTCTCTCTCTTCCAATCGCAATGATAGGACCTAGTTTGACCACATAGGAAAACCCTACTTAGGTTAGAAATCCTATTCTAGGAAAATATAGCCAAGGTTGGTGAGGTGACAGTGGACGTTTTTTCGATCTATTGCCCTAATCTCTCCCTCACGGGGTGGGAGTTTCCCTTGGTGAGAGTTGGAGTGGTAACAATTATTATTATGCTCTCCATGTAATTTATAAATTATTTCAATTTCAACTAGTTTAGAGGAAAAAATGTAATCATCCCATTGAAGGGCCTTGAACTGATGTATTGTGCCTATCCTTTTAATGATATAGAAGCCAACCACCTATTACCATATGGGTTAGGTAGTTCAGAAATATTCCAATAAGTATAAAAGGAATTTTTCCTTACCACATAAGGGGCATTGTTGAGGGTTATTCCAATATTACCCAACCGAAACCTCAAAAACTAATGAAGTAGGTGAAAATGGAATTTTGGGTTCATCGACTTCCTAAAATTTTGACAATTTTACATAGTTGGGTAGAATTTAGGTTGAAATATTGATATTTAGGTTCCATTTTTTTATTGAACCTTTTAATTTTTTATTGTTGTTATAGAAATTTGTTTGAGTAATAGGATGGGGTTGAGCATTGCACCATATAATAGATTTCATTTAGCTTAGATTTTAGGGCCAATTGTTATCTATTTTTCCAAATTCTCCCGGGATTTTCCTGGGGTTCATTATTGTTTAACATGCTATTTTAGGCGGAGTAGACCACAACATGAATGGGACATTAGTTGATGGTTTAAAAATTTTGTTGACCTATTGGTGGTGGTTTGTTATTATCATTATTGATAATGGTTGGATTATCTTGCCAATGATATGCACATCAAGCGAATATAAAGTGAAGGTTATGRCTCATTTCTAATACCAATATATGCACCATKGCTTGTTCAAATATCTRTTTTTCCAAATTCTCCTGGGATTTTCCTGGGGTTCATTATTGTTTAACATGTTATTTTAGGTGGAGTAGACCACAACATGAATGGGACATTGGTTGATGGTTTAAAACTTTTGTTGACCTATTGGTGGTGGTTTGTTATTATCATTATTGATAATGGTAGGATTATCTTTCCAATGATATGCACATCGAGTGAATATAAAGTGAAGGTTATGGATCGTTTCTAATACCAATATATTCACCATTGCTTGTTCAAATATCAACATAGCTTAAATCTAAGGCTATATGTGACTAGCTCCTTAAAATTTATCAAGAACCACTTTATTTGGGTTGGATCATTGAACCTTAATTGAT
>JZKD02S1870166.1:35031-51074 GCA_000966675.3 Picea glauca | reverse complement strand
ATGTTCTCTTGGGCCAACCATATATGTGGAGACGCCATGTTGTTTATGAGTCTCGACCCCGTAGTGTCATTGTTACTTTGGGGGGTCATCTCTAAAGAATACCAGAGGTAGTTCCAAATATTTTTCCACCTAAAAAGTGTCGCAAGGTAGTATCTCATACTGCAAAATTCAGCTTCTTCACAATCTGTTCAAAAGGGGAAGAAAAGGACACTGCAACCACTACAGTCTCACCCCCTGCACCTTCTATCCAAAAGAAGCAGGTTGACAAGGTTGCAGCAAAGCACAAAGATTCCTTCTGCACACCTTCCTCTCATGTAGCTCGACTTGTTGAACATCCTCAACTTCAACAGGTTCATAACAAACTTTCACAAACTAAGCAGCGTGATGTCTCCAACAATACAAGCAACTCACCAAGATGCAGATCCAACAAATGCTTTTCCCTCTCCCCCGGGAACTCAATGCAATGGAGAGCATTGCTTTATAAGGAGGGAGGATTGATCCAGGTGGATATCGGTGGCCACCCAACTTTTCAAACTGGCTCAAAACAATTTTCTGACAATTTTGGCAATTTACTATTTTTAGCAGGTTTTAACTTTCGGGGCCATTTTGAGGGCCCAAATGAAGGTTTTTCAAGATCTATGTTCTCAATGATATACAAAGGCATGATTGATCCCCCAAAATTAATCTCCTCGACGATACCTTTCCAACAATCTATCACATGCCTAAAACGGAGATCGTATGCAAAAATTACGACCCCAGGAAGTTGATGTACTCACTTACCCAAACGAGGCCCACATGAATTTTGGCGCTTCATATCCTAGGGTTAGGTTTTTGGATGTATAGGGTTTTTGACATTCTTTCTTATTGTAAAAAGGCCTTCAGAGCCTCATTGTAATCATCTTCTTGCGAATGCAAGTAGCCGTCACATCTCTTGTTAGAGATAAGCTGCCACCATTCTAGTGAGTCTTTGACTTTGTATTTTTACAGTCTCTGTACATTTCTTTCATCAATAGAAATCGTGTATTACTGTATATATGTGTTTATGGTTGCGTCTTTGATACATTTATGTCATATTACGGAATATATGTGATATATGTGTGCATTTCTTTATTATATCTCCAATCTCATTTCGTACCGAAAATCATCCGGATCACATGTACTTTCAAGTAACATTTAATTTTAATACCATACTGTAGGACCAAAAAAACAATTAAAATCAAATATCTCTTGCCATGATAAATGAGACGATAGCATTGAGGTCATATGCTTTCAAATAACATTTAACCTTTTTTTTCATTATACTAACTTGATTGCAACTTAAGTATTTTAAAAAATATTAACACAAAATACTTGAAAGTTGATTCCCACATTCTACTTAAAACAAACAACCAAATAAAGAAATTTAGTTATATGTACATGATAAGGAGATTTACATGACACCAAACTCCAAACAAAAGAAATTATGTTCTATCACAATGTCACTTGGTGATAGCATAGTTGGAATATATTATTCCTAGTAAGTACCCTAACAATGTCAACAATAGACATATCTAGAATTCATGCTATCAGAATGCAACAAAAAAACCATTGGTTGTGATTTAAATGATGAGTATAACCTAACACAATGTAACAACAAAGTGTAAGTTCGTTCACAATAAAGCTTCCACCTTTGAAAAATGTTGATGTAAGGAATTGTGGTTCAATTGTTTTGGGATGTTTGTTGTATTTATGACAAGATAGATTATCAGGGTAGAGACCTCTCTAGATATTTTGCACCGAATGTGTAGTCCATGCCCATCTCGGAAATATAAATTTCTCTTAACAAACATATTGTAAACCGAATATTTCAATTGAAGAAATGACATATGGTACAATACTTCAACAGGAAGTTGGAAACAAAAGTTTAATTCCAAGAGAAAGCGTGTACACCATGATTAAACATTTGAATGTATACTTAAGATAGTTGTACATGTTTGATTTCACAATATGAAATTTTTTTGACATCACCATATGTTAAAGATAGATTGTTTCCAATCGTCCAATCAAGACCGACACTCTTTTTAGATGAGTTAGGTATGGATATATTTTTACAAGCATTGAACTTCATCTGCTGCCATTGAGAATCTGTTGCCATTTTTTTCCTGATACAATTTGTATGCCATACAAATGGATACAATCTGAGTTGCATTTGTGTGAGAGGTGTCTTCTTATTATATATGGCATTTCCCTATAATTTCTAGCCAGGTTCACCTATCATCCTTTCTTACTAGATGTCGACTCAAATGTTGCTTCCTTTCCCCTGACTATTAGATCTATTTTTTTTTTGGCAAGAATCTGATGGCCAAATCTGAGAGAAGACAATGTGCCACGTGGCGAGAATCTAATGGCCAGATCTGAGGACAGAAAACATGCCACATGGAGAGAATCCAACGGCCAAATTCGAGGGTAGAAAATGTGCCATGTGGCAAGCATCCAATATCCAGATCCGAGGGGAGACAACGTGCCACATGGTGAGAATATGAGAGTCAGATCTAAGGGCAGAAAGTGTGCCACATGGTGAGCATCCAAGAGCCAGATATGAGGAAAGAAAACATGCCATGTGGGGAGCATCCAAGATCCAAATCAAAGGGAAGAAAACTCGCCATGTGGAAATCATCCGAGATCCAAATCCGAGGGCAGAAAATGTGCCATGTGGTGAGAATTCGACGGCAGGTAGGGCTTCATGTGACGAGAATATGATGACCAGATCTAAGGGCAGACAATGCACCACGTGGTGAGAATCTAACAGCCAGATTCGAGGGTAGACAACCCACCACGTGGAGAGAATTGGATAACCATATCTAAGGGCAGAAAAATGTGCCATGTGGTGAGCATCCGAGAGCTAGATCCGAGGGTAGATAGCATGCCACCTAGAAAGAATTCAAGAGACAGATCCGAGGGTAGAAAATGTGCCACGTGGTGAGCATCGGACGACCATATCCCAAGGAAAACAACACACCATGTGGCGAGAATCCAACGGTCATATCTAAGGTGATGCAGGAGCATCGCCAACATCAAGCGAGCCAGTGTGGAAGCGAAGGACAGCTGGACAAGCCAGCACAAATTTTGAAAATCACCTTGAAGTTGTTGCGCAATCTTAAATGAGGTTATTAAGAAGAAGCACACTTGTATAATGTAAGCGGACCTTGAGCAACTCGCTCTCGTCCTTAGTAGGTAGGAGGCATTTAAAGTAGTTAATGCAGGTAGATAGAAATTAATTATAGATTAGACTATTTGAAAGCGCAAGAGGGAAACGGGATATAGACACCCTCACTTGTATATTGTAACATTAGATCAGAAAGAGCATAGAAGAGAAGCAGAGAGCTGTGTAAGAACACCTATGTACCGATATTTGAATTAATAGAAGAGGTTGATTCAAATTCATGGTTTTGTGTTTGTTCTCTGTGTATTGATGTTGAACGATATGCTCATGAATGTTTGCTTCCTGTTATACATTTGCTTTATATGTTGTGTACATGATTTCATGTTTTGAGGTTGAAGTCTGAAAGGGAGATGGAATGAGTTCCAATTGTTTCTCTATCTGAGCCAAGGGTTCCTGCAAGGAGTGCAGTTGAAGTGTCCGCAAGGAGTGCGTTGACAGAGGATTCAGATAGGGTAGCTTTTGTTCTCATTCATCCAGAAGTGCAGACAGACATAGGATTCGTGCAAGGAGTGCACAGGCCAAGATAATCCCCAGAGTTGCGAATCTGAGCAAAACATTGAGAGACTGATGCTGCGGGTGTGCGCAGGGTCGAAGGAAGTTCAGCACTTGAAAGCGTCTGAAAGTTTCCGCAAGGAGTGCGTGCAAGAGTCTTTTCTATGACTCAGAATTATAAGAAAGCTCGGGAAGGATAAGGTCTTTGAAACTGTTGGAGGACAATGCAGGGAGGCTGGGACTGGAAGTGTGTAAGAAGCGTTGCAAGTTTGCACGTAGGTGGACGAGTTCCGCGGAGGAACACTTGGTTTCATTTTGCGGAAATAGCCAAGGAGGAACAGACAATCGGTATTCTCAGAGGAGGATTCACGACATCCCATGAGCCGTCAGATCTCACGAAGGAGCAGGGGGAGATACAGCGGAGTATCCCCGAAGGGGTCAAAGCTCAGGAGGGGCAGGACCGTCGATCCGAGCCACAAGGGTCATCAGATCTACTCGTGAATCTCATATCGGGGTTTCGCAGGTTGAAACTCCGTAAACATAGCAACAAGAATCGCGAAATCGCGAAACGCGATATCCCGACGAGCACGAGAATAGTGTGGGACCACAAGAATCGGTGAGTGGACAGGTGGCACACCAGTTCGGGGTTTTCGTGGCGAGAAGTCCCGAAACATATGCATTATGATTCGCGATATTGTGAACTCCGAAATGCTGATGAAGTGATGGACTGTTGAAAGGTCAACCTCGTGCGTGTGTCGGAGTTTCGGCATATCGGGACTCGGGGTTCGGTAAAACAAGTTACTTGACATTGCGAGTGCCAAAATCGCGATAGAGGGAAAAACCCCGATAGGAAAGGGTCAGCGTTGACTGTCGTTGGGTCTCGGAGATTCGAGGGTCCAACACCTAACCACTGACCTCACGAAGTCACGAAGTCCAATCTCCCGATTGGGAAGAGGAGATCCCGTGGAGAGTTTGTTGTGGGTGCATAATTCCCTATAGGGAATTTGAAGGACCGATCAGAGTCCTTCAGGCCAAGAGAAAGAAATATCCTGTGAGCATGTGAACTGTCCGACCTGCGGGTCGAGAGGTAGCGGGGCGTGTGCATCAGTTTGGTATCAGAGCACAAAAAGTTTCTTTTCTTTCTGTAGCAGAGAAAGAGAATTCTCCATGCCGCCAAGGATAAGGGACATGCAAACACCCGATCTAGAGGAGAGGGAAATACCGAGAAGAAGAGGCAAACATATGACAGATCTAGTTATGGAGAGAGAGATGCATGATCTACGAGCCAGACTCGAAGATATGGAGACAGCGCAAAGACGCACAGTCAGTGCAGGGGATCTTAGTGATTTCGAAGGTGAAATTGAGGTTGAACATGAAGAAGAAGTTGCAGCCAAAGATGCATCAAACAAACGTTTGATCAGAGCTATTTCCAGGATGGGTGCAAGAGCAAAGATGGACATTCCAGTTTATGAGGGAAACTTGGATGCAGAGGAGCTTCTAGACTGGATTAGATCTATAGACACATACTTTGACTATGAAGATGTCGAGGAAGACAAGAAGGTCAAACATGCTGTCACAAGATTGAAGGGACATGCACCATTGTGGTGGGATGAACTACAAGCTGATAAGCGCTGCAAGGGCAAGCAGAAAATCAAGAGTTGGGATAGGATAATTGCAAAGATGAAGGCAAAATTCATCCCCAGGGATTATCAGATTACTCTATTCAAGAGGATGCAGAACCTGAGACAGAAGCTGATGACAATGAAAGAATATACTGAAGAATTATACAAACTGAACATCAGGGAAGGTCATCGGGAAAGCGATGATGAGAAAGTAGCCAGATACATGAATGGCCTGAGATATGATATCCAGGATGAGATGAGTATGGTAACCATCCGAACGGTGAAGATGCTTATCAGATGGCTCTAAAAGCTGAAGAGAAGCTGAGCCGAAAGCAGGGTCAAAGAGGTTGAGGCAGAAGTCAGCCCAGAGGCAGATTAGTTGCCCAGGATAAATATCAGAAGCCCAAGGAGGACTGGAAGAAACCTCAGAATCGAACTAAGAGAGGGTGAAACTCATAGTGAGGGCCATATGTTGAACAGAGAGGACAACATACTTAGAAGAGAGAAGATTATGCTGACAACAACACTTTTCCTCGTACTAGAGGCAGAGGGAGAGGAAGAAGTGGAGTAATCACATGCTTCACATGTGGAAAGAATGGGCACAAGTGTTATGAGTGTCCAGAGAAAAATAAAGAGATTGTGGAAACTCACGTCGCCGAGGCACAGAGGCGAGATGCTGAGGTGGAAGACGTTGAAGGCGGAAGATTGTTGATGATGCGAAAAGTCCTTTTGACACCAGAGAAGGAGGTGGAGAATTCAGTCCAAAGGACCAGACTTTTCAGAACTTCTTGCAAGACCAAGGATAGGGTATGCAAGGTCATTGTGGATAGTGGTAGCAAGGATAATATTGTTTCTACAGAGATGGTAGAGAAGCTGGAGCTGGAGACAACTGATCATCCAAGCCCATACAAAGTCTCATGGCTACAGAAGGGACATCAGGTAACCGTCACTAAACAATGCCTGGTTGAATTTAAGATAGGAGGATATAATGATAAGATATTATGTGATGTCATTCCTATGGATGTTTGTCATCTATTGCTGGGAAAACCATGGCAATATGACAGAAATGTGATTCATGATGGGAGAATGAACACATACACCCTGGAGAAAAATGGGAGGACACACATGTTGCTTCCAATCAAGGATAAGGAGGTGAAACCGGAGGTAAGCAACACAGTACTTCTCATGAGTGGGAAGGAACTTCTTACAAAGGTTGAGAAGAAGGAAGATCCACAATTCTTTGTGGTCAGAAAATCGAGGATTGTCTTGACTAGCACAAGGGTGGATGATTTACCAGAAGAAGTTCAGGAACTGTTGGAAGAGTTCGTTGACATTGTAGTGGACGAACTACCTCGTTCGTTGCCACCGATAAGAAGTGTGAGTCATCATATCAATCTCATACCAGGAGCCAGTTTTCCAAACAAAGCCGCGTACAGATTAATGCAGCAAGAGACTGACAAGGCCAAAAGACAAGTCCAGGAGTTGTTGGACAAAGGTTTAGTTAGAGAAATATTGAGTCCATGTGTTGTTCCGATAGTACTCAGTCCGAAGAAAGACGGAGGATGGAGGATGTGTACTGACTCGAGGGCGATCAACAAGATAACCATCAGATACAGATTTCCATTGCCAAGGATGGATGATCTGATGGATTGCTTGAGTGGAGAAAAATATTTTTCAAAGATTGATCTAAAAAGTGGTTATCACCAAATCCGCATGAGAGAAGGTGATGAATGGAAAACAACCTTCAAGACTAACGAGGGGTTGTATGAATGGCTTGTTATGTCGTTTAGCTTAAAAAATGTGCCAAGTACCTTCATCAGGTTGATGAACGAAGTCCTGAGGGAGTTCATCGAAAAATTTGTCATAGTGTATTTAGATGACATACTAGTTTTCAGTAAAACAGTAGCAGAACATTTGAAGCATTTGGCTACAGTGATGCAGAGATTGCAGCAGGAGAACTTGTTGATAAATATGAAGAAGTCATCATTCATGAAGACATAGCTCATTTACTTGGGATTTGTTATTTCTGTAGACAAATTGAGGATGGATCCAGATAAGGTGGAAGTGATCAAGAATTGGCCATCACCGAGGAACATATTTGAGGTGAGAAGTTTTCACGAATTAGCTAGTTTATACAGGAAGTTCATCAGGAATTTCAGTGGAATTAGTGCAGCAATGATGGATATAGTGAAGAAAAGACATAAATATTTTCACTGGACAAAAGAAGCTGAGAAGAGTTTTAATCTGTTGAAGAGGAAGATCATGGAACAACCAGTTTTGGTGTTGCCAGATTTCCAGAAGACATTTCAGGTGAAATGTGATGCAAGTGGATTTGCAATAGGGGCAGTCTTGAGTTAGGAAGACAGGCCGATAGCATACTTCAGCGAGAAGCTGAATGAGGCGAAAGTTAAGTACTCCACTTATGACAAGGAGTTCTATGTTATCATACAGGCATTGAAGAAATGGAGGCATTACTTGATCCCGAAGGAGTTTGTCTTATACAGTGACAATCATGCACTGCAGTTTGTGACTCAACAGGAAAAGTTGAATCAGAGACATGTAAAATGGGTTGAGTATATGCAGAATTTCACTTTTGTGATAAAACATATTTATGGTACTGCTAACAAAGTGGCTGATGCTTTGAGCAGGAAGTGTTTGTTGTTGCAGGAGTTCAAAGTCAAAACGTTGGGTTTTGATGATCTCAGGGACATGTACGTTGATGATCAAGATTTTAAAGAGGTGTATGAAGCAGCTGAGAATCCAATTCTCAGAGACAGGAGCCAATGGATGGACTACATGATCGAGGAAGGATTGTTGTTCAGAGGTAATCAACTGTGTATTCCGAAATGCTCCATGAGGGAGAATCTGTTGAAGGAGAAACACAGTGGAGGATTGGCAGGACATTTTGGTCATGACAAGATGTTCGCGAAGTTGAATGAGTCATATTTTTGGCTGAGAATGTGAGCAGATGTCAAAATATTTGTAGACAGATGCAAAATTTGCCAGCATTCGAAGGGTAGAAAGTAGAATGCAGGGTTTTATCAACCATTGCCCATACCATAGAGGCCATGGGATGCAATTAGGATGGATTTTATATTAGGGTTGCCAAGAACACAAAGAGGTGTTGACTCAATCTTTGTGGTGGTGGATAGATTTTCCAAAATGGCACACTTCATTCCATGTCAGAAGACCAGTGACGCAACTCACATTGCGAATCTGTTTTTCAAAGAAGTCATTTGACTTCATGGCTTACCAAGAAGCATAGTTTCAGATCGAGATACCAAATTCATAGGGAATTTTTGGAGGACCTTATGGAAGAAGCTGGGAACTAACTTTTCGTTTAGTTCATCTTATCATCCTCAGACGGATGGATAGACAGAAGTGGTAAACAAAATCCTGGGAGACTTGTTGAGGAGTCTGGTGACAGAACACCACAGCCAATGGGATAGTATATTACCGCAGGCAGAATTTGCTTATAATGATTCAGTGAATCGAAGCACAGGCCAGAGTCCATTTCAGATTGTCTATGGTATGTAGCCGAGGGGAATTTCTGAATTGAGGGATTCAGACCAGACTACGACTAGGAGTGCTAGTGCAGAAGAATTCGCAGAGGCGATGAAGGAACTTCACAACAAGGTGAAGGAGCGGTTGCAAAATTCGAATCAGGAGTATAAGCATAGAGAAGATCAACATAGAAGACAACTTCAGTTTGAAGTTGGTGACTTGGTTCTGGCACATTTAAGGAAAGAAAGGTTCCCAAGAGGAACATATAATAAGTTGAAGATGACGAAAATCGGGCCATGTAGGGTCTTGAGGAAATTTGGGGCAAATGCTTACGAGATTGAATTATCCGATGGGATCGGAATTTCTCTGATATTCAATATCTCAGATTTGTACCCATATAAAGTTGAGGAAACAGAGACTAGAGATGAGCAGCCAATGATCCAGTGGACAAAGAAGATGCTAGTTGCAGATAAGTCGCAAATGGAGTGCATACTGGACAAGAGAGTGAGCAAGAGGACCAGGTGAAAGCAATACTTTGAGTATCTGGTCAAATGGAAGAACCATCTAGTTGAAGATGCCAGCTAGGAAAGTGAAGTGGAGATACAGAGGCATGGACAAACCGTGCACGAGCTCATGCACAGGAGCCCGTGAAAATTTTCAAGCGAGGGAGTATGATGCAGGAGCATCGCCAACATCAAGCGAGCCAGCGCGGAAGCGAAGGACAGCTGGACAAGCCAACACAAATTTTGAAAATCACCTTGAAGTTGTTGCGCAATCTTAAATGAGGTTATTAAGAAGAAGCACACTTGTATAATGTAAGCGGACCTTGAGAAACTCGCTCTCGTCCTTATTAGTTAGGAGGCATTTAAAGTAGTTAATGCAGGTAGATAGAAATTAATTCTAGATTAGACTGTTTGAAAGCGCAAGAGGGAAACGAAATATAAACACCCTCACTTGTATATTGTAACATTAGATCAGGAAGAGCATAGAAGAGAAGCAGAGAGTTGTGTAAAAACACCCATGTACCGATATTTGAATTAATAGAAGAGGTTGATTCAAATTCATGGTTTTGTGTTTGTTCTCTGTGTATTGATGTTGAACGATATGCTCATGAATGTTTGCTTCCTTTTATACATTTGCTTTATATGCTGTGTACATGATTTCATGTTTTGAGGTTGAATTATAAAAGGAAGATTGAATGAGTTTCAATTGTTTCTCTATCTGAGCCAAGGGTTCCTGCAAGGAGTGCAGTTGAAGTGTCCGCAAGGAGTGCATTGATAGAGGGTTCAGATAGGGTAGCTTTTGTTCTCATTCATCCAGAAGTGCAGACAGACACAGGAGCTGTGCAAGGAGTGCGCAGGCCAAGCTAAGCCCAAGAGTTGGGAATCTGAGCAAAACATTGAGAGACTGCTGTTGCGGGTGTGCGCAGGGTCGAAGGAAGATCAGCACTTGGAAGTGTTTGAAAGTTTCCGCAAGGAGTGCTTGCAAGAGTCTTTTCTAAGACTCAGAATTATAAGAAAGCTCAGGAAGGATAAGGTCTTCGAAACTGTTGGAGGACAGTGCAGGGAGGCTGTGAGTGGAAGTGTGTAAGAAGCATTGCAAGTTTTCACGCAGGTGGACGAGTTCTGCGGAGGAACACTTGGTTTCATTTTGCGGAAATAGCCAAGGAGGAACGGACGGTCAGTATTCTCAGAGGAGGATTCACGACATCCCGTGAGCCGTCAGATCTCACGGAGGAGCAGGGGGAGACAACGGAGTATCCCTGAAGGGTTCAAAGCTCAGGAGGGGCAGGACCATCGATCCGAGCCACAAGGGTCGTCGGATCTACTCGTGAATCTCATATCGGGGTTTCGCAGGTTGAAACTCCATAAACATAGCAACAGGAATCGCGAAACGTGATATCCTGACGAGCACGAGAACAATGTGGGACCACAAGAATCGGCGAGTGGACAGGTGGCACACCAGTTCGGGGTTTTCGTGGCGAGAAGTCCCAAAACATATGCATTAGGATTCACGATATTGCGAACTCCAAAATTCCGATGAAGTGATGGACTGTTGAAAGGTCAACCTCGCGCATGTGTCGGAGTTTCGGCATATCGGGACTCGGGGTTCAGTAAACCAAGTTACTCGACATCGCGAGTGTCGAAATCGCGATAGAGGGAAAAACCCTGATAGGAAAGGGTCAGTGTTGACTGTCGTCGGGTCTTGGAGATTCGAGGGTCCAACACCTGACCACTAACCTCGCGAAGTCGTGAAGTCTGATCTCCCAATTGGGAAGAGGAGATCCCGTGGAGAGTTTGTTGTGGGTGCAGAATTCCCAATAGGGAATTTGAAGGACCGATCAGAGTCCTTCGGGCCAAGAGAAAGAAAGATCCTGTGAGCACGCGAACTGTCCGACCTGCTGGTTGAGAGGTAGCGGGGCGTGTGCGTTATAAGGGTAGACAACGTGCCACGTAATGAGCATCGAATGACCAGATCCGAGGGAAAACAATGCGCCACATGGAAAGCATCAGATGACCATATCTGAGGGCCTACAATGTGCCATGTGGAGATTATCCAATGACCATATTCAAGGGCCTACAACATGCCACATGGAGAGCATCCAAGGGATAGATATGAGGGCTTGCAATGCAACACATGGCGAGCATGTGAGGGCCTACAATGAGCCATGTGGTGAGCATCCAAGTTCCTGCAATGAGCCACCATCTAAGGGTAGACAGCGTGCCACGTGGTGATCATTTGAGGGAATACAACATTCCACGTGGTGAGCATCCGAGGTATGGCAATGATCCATTTGGAAAGCATCCAAGGGTAGAAAGTGTGCCGCATGGCAAGCATCCATGGGACATATATGAGGGTAGACATTGTGCCACATGGCGAGCATCCGAGGACCTACAATGAGCCACGTGGTGAGCATCCAAGGGCCAAATTCAAGGGAATACAATGTGACACATGGTTAGCATCGGACAACCATATTCGAGGGAAAATATCGTTCCACATGGAAAGCATTGGACGACCATATCGAAGGGCCTACAAGTAGCCATGTGGTGAGCATCGAATGACCATATCAGGGGTCCTTAAAGTAGCCACGTGGTGATCATCAGACGACTATTTCATAGGGCCTATAAGTAGCCACATGGGGAGCATCGAACATTGAAAGTGGAGGGCCTACAAGTAGCCATGTGGTGAGCATCAGAGGATGACATCGAAGGGCCTACAAGTAGCCACATGGCGAGCATCGGACAACGACATCAAAGGGTCTACAAAGTGCCATATGGTGAGCATCAGACGACCACATCGGAGGGTCAATAGAGTGCCACGTGGTGATCATCAGATGTCCATATCAAAGGGTTTACAGAGAGCCATGTGGCGAGCATTAGACAACCAAATGGAGGGCCTACAGAGTGCCACGTGACGAGCATCCGACGACTAGATTGGAGGGCCTACAGAGCACCACGTGGTGAGAATCCGACGACCATATCAGAGGGCATGGAGGTCTCGAGGTGGAAATCATCCGACAACTATATTGGACCGCCTCATCATGACACGTGGTGAATATCAGATGGACAGATAGGATGGCATGGAGCGTGAGATGTGGTGCCCTGCAAATTCTGTTTGATGGAGTTATCACATATGTTTATAGTTGCAGTGATAATGACAATCACCGCTACAACTTTTAGGATGGGCATTGAAGCCTTAATGATATCCAAGTGGAACAGAGGCTACCAGGTGTGAAGGTGACATACTCGTTAGAATATTGATCCCACCTCCTTTCCATGGATGACGTTTTATGTTTTTTTCCAGGGGTCCTCTTGAAATTTCCTTGCTTTAAAAAGTGTATTGGATTTGTTCTGTCGAGATACAGGTACATAAATCAATTATCTTAAATCTCATATCATTCATCATCGTATTTTAGAGGTCTCTCTTAAAAGACTTGAATATTCTCTCCCCTTCCCGCGTAAGGAGTTGGAAGTTGGTTTTAAATATTTGGGGTTCTTCCAATAGCCCGATGGGTATAAGGCTGGTGATTGAAAGTGGTTGTATAATAAATTTGGTGCTCATATTTCCTTTTGGGGGAATTGTCTTCTTTCTCAAGTAAGGATATTAACTTTAGTAAAATCCGTTTTGGAAAGCATACTGGTCTATTTATTTTTATTTTATTTAATTTTTTTTTTCTGTGGTCTGGTGCAAAGCTAACAAGTCGCACTATGTTGGTCAAATGGAGTAGGATAGAGTTTCCCAAGAAGTTGGGCAGTTGGGGCTTAAACATATCAACTTAATTGCACTCTCATTGGCTACCAAAAGCCTTTGGATACTCACTCATAAATTTTCATTATGGGGCAATGTGTTGAAGCCTAAGTATCTAAAATGAATGTATATTGAGGAATGGTATAGGTCCCCGATCAAATTAGCTAGTGGCTCAATTGAGTGGAAAGCGTTGACAACAACTTTTCCTTTGGTGGGGCTCTGGACAATTGGAAAATCAACAATGGAAGAAAGGTGAGAATAGGATCAGACTCGTGGCTAGGTGCAAGAGACGATTTTCTCCTTTCAGATTCCCTCAAACAAGCCCTCCACAATGATGGCATTTTCTTCCTAGCAGATGCCCAAGCCCAATGCATGTAGTTTGCAGGGTGCTCAAGGTGAAAAAAGAGTTTCAACCTCAGCTTGTCTAGTCCTATGGCAGTTGAATGGGTGCACTATATAGATATGCTTGCTTCAAATTATATTTTATTAAATGACGAAGAAGAATATAGTCTTTGCTGGTAAAAAAACCTAGGGACTCAAGAGTACACAATTGGGCTAGGATACAACGCAGTGGCGTAGGCAAGCTTCTCTATTGAAAAGTGTTGGTGGTGGGGCTCTCTCAAGAAGTTACAGGTGCCTCTTAAGAGAAAAATTTCTCTTTGGCTCAATCTTAATAATAAATTACTCACATGGGAGAATGGATTAAAGTGAGGCGAGATAGACTCCAACTTTTGGATGCTCTATAGATCCAATGAAGACTCTTGCTCTGTCTTTGTGGGGGATAGGCTATTTTGTCCAAGTCATCTCTGAGCCCTTCCAATTTTAATCTCTCTCATATGACATGCGAGCCCCTGGCATCCAACTTGTGGGCTTGTAGTCCCATGGAAGCCCAAGCTAGGATTGTTCGCCCAAAACAGTTCACACACTAGGTCCTGCAAAGACAAATGAACAGGCCCTCCAAGGATATCAAGTCATAAAATAATGATAAGTTAATCCAATCAATAAATAAGCCATCAAAGCATGTACATCAAAGATCACCATATCAAACAATTAACAGCTCAAAGACACTATGCGACTTGTTAAGCTTAAGTATGGGAGGGTTTTCGAGGTGTCATATTGGGTAGATCTTGCCCTAGGTCAAGGAGAGCTTCCAAGAGGTCCCTCTCTAATCCATGTAAATTATATGAGGTGGATGGGGTCAAGACTCAATGGGCATAGGGCTCATGACATATTAGGGGTCATAGTTGCCTCATTCATGGGTGCCTTTGTAGAGGGTGTGTGGTACCTTCGTTCGCAATGCACTTTTTCCAAGCCCATCATTTGCCTTTTATATTTCTTTCTTTATATTTTATTTCACAATATCATAAGGAGAGATTCAAGGTCAATGCGCTGGCGTGGTGACTGGGTGGTGGCAATGTCACCCACAAATACCTAATGTAAATGAGAAGGTTGTCTCGTGATGAGACCCCCTTTCTCTCAGCCATGCAACTAAGAGTCATTGCCCTGGTTTGGTGACCAAATGATGACAATGTTATAACACTAGATATCCATGGATGTGATAGGTCAGCTCGTGATGTGTAATGTTCCTGAGCCAATTTTTTTGCTCAGAACACTAATTGCTTACTATTTGTTATGTTTGTTCATGTGTTTGCAGGTGTATCCATAAATATGTGAATGGAATTATTCAATGTTGATTGACCAATATATATGAAGCATACAATCATAAACAAGACAAAAGATATAAGAACACCAGTAGATAATCAAGAATATCATATCTAACCTTTATTTAGATAGTAAGGAGTGTTGGGTATGTGTTATATTCTTTGCACAAGTAGTAGCGTCTGAGCATCTGCGCCGGGCATGCAGGGGGATGCAGGGGGGCAGAGCCCCCCGTGCGGGGGTTCGGGGGCAGCGCCCCTGAAATTGTTTTTCGCACCGGGATGACATATTTCCGGGACCACATGATATTTAGGTGGTTTTTCGGCACATGGTTTTTTCCGATGGTTTTCTATTTCCAGTTAAGGAATTAGGGTTTTGGACTAATCCAAGTCATTGGGTTAGGGTTTTGGATGTCGTTGGATCCTATATGTATATTGTATTGTAAACAATGTAACTCAATGTATGAATATAATATATGTTGGTTTTCCCGGTTTGGGTTTCCAGGTGAAAAATCTCTATGTAATGTTTGTATTTGCCATTGTATATTTTCTATTCTTTTCTGAATATCAGTTTGCACTAGATATTGTACAAGGTTAGAATTTACATTTGGTATCAGAGCTTTATTGGCTTCAGGGGGGCGCCTTTGTGGTCAAGGGTTTGGCTCGGGACTGTGATAAGCCTTGTTACAGTGAGAGATCTGCGGTATTGTTTTTCAGGTGAAAAGAAATGGCAAGCAATTCGAAGATGGAGATTGAGAAGATTACTGGGAAAAGCTTTGAGCTGTGGAAGCTCAAGATGGAAGATCTTTTGGTGGACAGAGATCAGTGGATCGCAGTAGATCCAGGTACTGCACCTACAAGAACTTCTGCAAATGACTGGAAAAAGACGGATCGGAAGGCAAAGAGCACAATTCGACTGTGTCTCTCCGATTCAGTATTATTGAATGTGTCAGAGGAAGCTACAGCCAAGGATTTATGGGAAAAGTTGGGGAAGTTGTATCAGTCTAAGTCCCTGGTAAATAAACTATTCCTGAGAAAGAATCTTTATAACTTGAAGATGAGAGATAGAGACTCGGTGGCAGAGCATTTGAACGCCTTCAATACTGTGGTAAGTCAGTTAGTATCTGTTGATATTAAAATTTCATATGAAGATAAATGTATCAATTTTTTGTGTTCTTTACCAGACTCGTGGGATAGTTTGATTGTGGCCATAGGTAGTAATACAACTTCTTTGAAGTTTGAAGAAGTGGTCTTGTCCTTGTTGTCGGAGGAGATGAGACGAAATAATATGGAAGGACATAGCACAGATGCATTATT
>JZKD02S1870144.1:10787-24882 GCA_000966675.3 Picea glauca | reverse complement strand
CATATCCCAGTATCACCTAACAGAGCCGTAAAATCCATCAAGGTGAGTGATCCCAAACAACTTAGGTTAAATAGAGAAGTTTGGACCAGGCTTACCCTCATAGTTGACGGTTTGTTCATTTATGTCCTTCAACACAACCGTATGTTTATGGCACATGCTAAAGCAATGCTTATAATTTCCCCAGTTGAATGCAATGTTGCTCAAGAAAGTCCATGTGGCATATGGTACCTAAATTTAGGCTGCAATAATCACATGACATGAAACTTAGAGTTTTTTTCTAGTTTGGATAAGTCATTCCAAACCAAAGTTACACTTGGAACCAATATCCTAGTCACTATCTTAGGAAAAGGCAATATTAACATTTTAACTATGTAGGCGGGGGGCAGAGGGGGGAGGACACGTTATGCCTAATGTATATTATGTTTCTAGCCTAAAACATATTTTGATGAGAACATGCAAATTGTTACAGAAAAGATATATAATCTACATGGAAGATAATCACTATGTGATTATGGACAAATATCCAAGAAATTAACTTACTGCAAGAATTCAAATGAAAAGAAACAAAATGTTTCCATTGACATTGAAGCTATCCATGAAGTGAAAAACAACAGAAGGTGTCCACGAAGCAAAATATGTGCACTCTGACAATGCATTCAAAGAAGAAAGTGAAGAAGTAAGTGTGCGTTCTTCTAAAGAAGAAAATGGTAGTGCATGTAGTTTCAAGAAAGAAGGCGTAGAGATGCATGAAACATTCCAATATGAAGTGCAGGATGATTCCTGGTTGTGGAGATTTGGACATTTAAACTTTGGAGGTATGAAGATTCTATATACAAATAATATGGTAAAAGGTTTTCCATTAATTAAAAAACCATAAAGAATACGTGAAGGATGCATTTTTGGAAAGCAACATAGAGAGTCATTTCCAGTTGGAAAATCATATAGAGAAAAAGATCCACTAGAAATTGTACGTTCAGTTATCTTGTGGAGCAATGAAACCACCATCTGTAACATCCCTCCAAATTAAATATTTGAGTAAATTTGTGTGGTTGTGATTATTGAATTATGAAATTGGGAAAAACTTTGATTAACATTTTTTATCACCATAAGTAATTGATGGTGAAAATCATTTATGTAAATATTATTTTATTTAAAATTACTTGAGATAAATTGATGAGAGAACCCATCTATGATAAGAGAAATACTTTATTCCACGAGAAAAGTGAAAAGAGTATAGAAAACACAAGGTTAAAAGTGATTGTTGTCCATGAGGACAAGTGTGAACCTACCGCCAAGAATTTGGGAGGTTAAGAAACAAGCTAGCAAATAGTTAGGCCAAGACTCCCAAGAGTTAGGGAGAAGGCTAACTGGAAAAAGAAAGAAAATACTTAGGAAATCTATTATTTTCTCATCTTGGTAAAAAAAAAGGGAAAAGAAACAAGTATGGTGTAAACATGATGTTGTTGAGTACTTGTGCAGAATTAGAGCTTGGTGGTTCTGGGAAAGAGACAAGTTTTAAAAATTACCTGGAGAAGTTTCTTCACATTCGCATTTTTCCTGTGGAATAAAGAATTTAGCTCGGGGGTGACCAGAGTTAGCAGATTATGGATGCTCTAGTATATGGTTGGGAGGAGATGGACTCTCTCTTTAGTTTGTCTTAGTAAATCTTTATGGTTTAGATATGTGTATCTACCTTTATCAATTTAATTCTTTAGAATTATTAGCTCAAATGTAGAAAGTTTTGGTTAGATACTAATATATATTGTTATAATAATATATGGATCATAGATAATTTTAGGGGCGAAATTTAGCAAATGGGCAAAATTCAAGGTATTAAAATAATGAAAGGGCGAATTTTTTACATAAAATTATTTTTCAAATTTTCAACCATTAGCCCATAAAATATATTGTTCTTAAAAAAAATCATGTTTTTAGCGATCACATATTTAAATGGAGATTGCATTCTGGCAATATTTCTCCACAAAAATCCATCCTTAGTTCCGATATTCGCCCTGAATTTTTTCAGATTATTCAATGTTTTGAGAATTTCGCCCTAAAATTTTTGGATTGTTCAATGTTCAAAGAATTTCTCCCCGAAATTTCTAGATTGTTCAATGTTCAGATGATTTCGCCCTGAAATTTCCAAACATTTAATGTTCATACCATTTCGTCATAATCTATGACAGTCTCATGTGATGGAACTTTTCTCTATGATGGGCTTCTTCTATACCAACATGTTCAGAGTAAGTCTCAGATCTTTTAGGAGCTCCCCATTTCCATAGGCCAAAATAGGGAGAACCAAATTAGGTTTCACCCTGTGAAAATAAATGAAGCATAAGAGGTTCGAAACTTATCTTAAAACTCTAATTTTAGGTTTTTTGCTTCTCGTTTCCATGCATGTTTGTATTCTCATCCAAGTGGGGCTTGGTCATCGAGGAACTCGAGAAATGATTTCAAGATCGAATCCCATGGAATCGTTATTGTTTAGTTGTTGCAGAGATCTAGTTATTTACAACAAAATTAAAACTATCACAACAAAGCCCATCACAATCTTTTGTTTTGGGGTTTTTGTATTGTTCTTGACTTGTCCTTTTCCTTTTTCTTGGTTGTTGATCGATTTCACATGGTCGATGGAGTATTTTTTGGGGGTTTTGATGCATGGTTTCTGTTGTATATCCTTCATTCAATCACAATCTTTTTCTCTGGGGTTCCTATGTTGTTCCTTAAGTCATCCTCTATCCTCTACTTTGTTGCAGTTCAATTTCACATGGGATATGGATAATTTTGCTTGGGTTTTTCTTGGAGGATTTTCTATGTAGAGGACTTTGCAACCCCTATATATTGGTTTACCATCATTTTCTATGTGCACAAAGTGCTCTGGAGAACCTGCATTTTGTTTTTTCATCATCTACACCTGCGATATTGAGGTATGCCACTTAGATTTTATTTTCTTTGTTATCTTCATGCATTAAAATGATGTTTTAATTTAATACTTCAGTCATTCTTGTGCCTATATGAGGAATCCTAATGCATGGGAGAAAGAGATAGAAACACTAGATTACTAGTTTTCACATGGTGAGTTCTTTTCATTCTTCCCTAACTGGGTTCCTTTTCCAATCTATTAGGTTGAACCAAGTCCATTAACCTGGAAATTTTAACAAGGACATTCTGGGTAATGATTTAGAGTTCAAATATTAAAACTGCACATCAAGAATCTTTGTGAATTGGGTAAGATTTTGAGGATTGTTAGGAAAAATTGTTTGTAATTGGAAGGAGGTACTTGTTTGCTTTTTCGGTTCCAATAGTTCCTGCAAGGTTCAAATTAACCCATCAAACTTCATGTGTAAGGCATCAAATGAATTTCTGAAAAAGAACACCAATTCTTAAATGGGTGGTAAGTGATTCTATATATTCTCAAATATTCTAGGAATATATGTTAGTTTCTATTTTGCATGCAATCTGAGCGATATTTATTTCTAGTTTAGCATTCAACTTTTCTTAGATTTGTAGGTTTTCCCCTTTCAACAATTCTTCCGATCAATAAGTTTATTACCAAACATTGAGCCATGAATTCATTATGGTATGTATCAATAACTTCAAATCATCCCTTTTCAACTCATTTTCATTATGTAAGCAATGACTTCATGCAAGAGATTAAATGTTGCAAAGTTTCTTTCAAGGAACTATACTGACTCATTTATTAGAAAATACCAAGTTGGAATTTCATAAATATATCAAAATACCAATGAGTGATGACTTAAAAGGGTTATTGGAATCATTTGGTTTGGTCTTACCCCATAATAGTGGATGGTATTCTTCTTCTTTTTAGTTCCACTGAAAAAATGTACTTTCCTTTTAACCTAACAAGCATCATTTATTGCATTATCTGCAATTCCCCTTTGTGGGCCTTTGCTATGTTGTTTTTGCTTATTAATATGTAGAATAAGTCTTCACTACTCCATCTGTTGTGAAAGTTTGATTTTATTTTTGATTTTATTTTAGCTTCTAATGTTTTTTTGATGGGATGTGTTTATGTGTGAGTAGAGATTGGTATGCATCCTTTTGGCTCTCTTTTTTTTCCTTGATTGTAAGTGTATGAAAAATATTAAATAAATTTGAATCATTTATGATGTAAGTTAATGATCTTGGAAAGTTTTTTGATCGTCTTTGGGACTTATTGCCATTTCAACACTTCATTGTACAGATAGTTTTTATATTTGGCATGAATCTACAACTCATAATATTAAAGATGGCCTTATAAATTGAAGGGAATCAAGATGTAGTTAAAATAACTTCACTAGTGTAGCCAACTAATAATTTTTTTGGTTTGATCTCCCTTAATATATTCTTTCCTTGATTCATTTCACTTTTTTTTAGGTATCAAATTGATTTGCATTGTCAAATTGTGCTTCCTGAATCTGGTAGAATGAGGATTCGTGAGAATAATAATGGTTTGATGGTTATTACATCATGCTTTCCATCTTGCTTTCTTATCGTGGATATGGGTAAGCATTATGCTAGTTTGTAGTTGAAGTTTGGCCTCAGATTGTGTTTCCACAAGAGGTTTTAGAGCATCATATTCAAAATCATCATTGAGTAAGTATGTGGACGATTATGTAAGAGCATATTATAGTGAAACAATGTATCATATTATCTTGTTTTTCACTTTTATCAATCTCATGTTGTTAATTTGGCATAGCACTATTGATTCTTAGGCAAGGAGAATATTGATTGCACTCATATTTTGAATTGAACAAGTAATACATTGGATTGTTTGTGTTTTATGTTTAAGATGGTTTTGTAGTTTGCATGTAACTATGTCAGGCTTCCACTTTATGCCCTTGTAACATAAGAAAGTTTTTCCATCTTTATTTAAAATAAAATGAAATTTGGGTGTTTTAGAATACAAATCAAACTTGAAAGCATGTTGAAGTATATTGATACAAAATTCATGCAAAATGGGCAATTTACATTGCTTAAATATTCTTTACTACTCTATTCCATATTTACTTTCTACACAGAAAATATATCTAATTAAGCCATATACACTTTTCATGCTTAAATTTTATATCAATAGTACTTGTCTTTTGGGAGACAAATTCTATTACATATTTTTTCTTATATAAACCATAACTTAAATTATATTTTGGATAAACGTTTTTGTGAAAGTATACAATTAATTATGTTATTTTCAAATTATAAGTGTATGGAATTGTGCTCTTAAAACTAACTGGATGTACTATGCAGATGGGTTCTCAAGTCAAGAAGGTTGCATCTCACAACATAGAGATAATTCCTTGAAGAGATGGCAACAAAAATCTAAGAAAAAATAGAGATTGAAATTTTGGATTTCAAAGTGGGCCAACAACTCCAAGCCAAGGATCTTCTCCATTGTGTTTGATCCAACACTACAATATTGTATGACACATTGAAACTCCAAAAATATCTCCAAGATGTTACTAATTATGAAGCATCAAATCTGGAAATGATTGCAACTTCTCCATATCATGGGTAGCTTACTAAAACTGTTTTGATTAAGAATACCCTAGGTAACAAAGAATCCACATAATAACTCCCTAATTACTAATCATGAAGCACCAAATCTGGAAATGATTGCAACTTCTCCATATCATGGGTAGCTTACTAAAACTGTTTTGATTAAGAATACCCTGGGCAACAAAGAAGCCACATAATAACTCCCTACATCAAAAGATGTTGGTGTAATAAATACAGAGTTTTCATATCTCAAGTTTTAAATATATGTTCCATATAATACCAAATATCACTTGCATGCCACTAATGTGAACTGAAACTATAGAAAATGGTACTTATATAAACTATTATTTTCATTGAGAAATTCATTATTGAAGCAAAGTACATAAATTTGTATATATTAAGTGCAATAAATTTGTTTTTCTTATTATATTTTGGAAGCATGTATTAAAGAAAGATTAACATAATTTTATGTTGTCAATCCACATATGAGTATGTGAGGAGTATGTGTATGGCAATCCTCCCTTTAAAAATTTTGGATTTCAAAGTGGGCCAACARCTCCAAGCCAARGATCTTCTCCATTGTGTTTGCTCATACAATACTCTATGACACATTGAAACTCCAAAAATCTCTCCAAGATGTCACTAATTATGAAGCATCAGATCTGGAAATGGTTGCAACTKCTCCATATCATGGGTATCTTACTAAAACTGTTTTGATTAATAATACCCTTACTAATTATGAAGCATCAAATCTGAAAATGGTTGCAACTTATCCATATCATGGGTAGCTTACTAAAACTGTTTTGATTAATAATACCCTAGGAAACAAAAAATCCACATACTAACTCCCTACATCAAAAGATGTTGGTGTAATAAATACATAGTTTTCATATCTCAAGTTTTAAATATGTGTTCCATATAATACCAAATATCACTTACATGCTACTAATGTGAACTGAAAGTATAGAGAATGGTCCTTATGTAAACTGTTATTTTCATTGAGAAATTCATTATTGAAGCAAAGTACATAAATTTGTATATATTAAGAGCAATAAATTTGTTTTTCTTATTACATTTTTTCTTATTATATTTTGGAAGCGTGTATTAAAGAAATATTAACATAATTTTATGTTGTCAATCCACATATGAGTATGTGAGGAGTATGTGTATGGCAATCCTCCCTTTAAAAATTTTGGATTTCAAAGTGGGCCAACAACTCCAAGCCAAGGATCTTTTCCATTGTGTTTGCTCATTACGACACATTGAAACTCCAAAAATCTCTCCAAGATGTTACTAATTATGAAGCATCAAATCTGGAAATGGTTGCAACTTATCCATATCATGGGTAGCTGACTAAAACTGTCTTGATTAATAATACCCTGGGCAACAAAGAAGCCACATAATAACTCCCTACATCAAAAGATATTGGTGTAATAAATACATAGTTTTCATATCTCAAGTTTTAAATATGTGTTCCATATAATACCAAATATCACTTGCATGCTACTAATGTGAACTGAAAGTATAGAGAATGGTCCTTATGTAAAATTTTATTTTCATTGAGAAATTCATTATTGAAGCAAAGTACATAAATTTGTATATATTAAGAGCAATAAATTTGTTTTTCTTATTATATTTTGGAAGAGTGTATTAAGGAAAGATTAACATAATTTTATGTTGTCAATCCACATATGAGTATGTGAGGAGTATGTGTATGGAAATCCTCCCTTTAAAAATTTTGGATTTCAAAGTGGAGCAACAACTCCAAGCCAAGGATCTTCTCTATTGTGTTTGCTCATACAATATTGTATGACACATTGAAATGCCAAAAATCTCTCCAAGATGTTACTAATTAGGAAGCATCAAATCTGGAAATGGTTGCAACTTCTCCATATCATGGGTATCGTACTAAAAATTTTTGATTAATAATACCCTTACTAATTATGAAGCATCAAATTTGAAAATGGTTGCAACTTATCCATATCATGGGTAGCTTACTAAAACTATTTTGATTAATAATACCCTGGGCAACAAAGAAGCCACATACTAACTCCCTACATCAAAATATGTTGGTGTAATAAATACATAGTTTCCATATCTCATGTTTTAAATATGTGTTCCATATAATACCAAATATCATTTACATGCTACTAATGTGAACTGAAAGTATAGAGAATGGTCCTTATGTAAACTGTTATTTTCATTGAGAAATTCATTATTGAAGCAAAGTACACAAATTTGTATATATTAAGAGCAATAAATTTGTTTTTCTTATTACATTTTTTCTTATTATATTTTGGAAACATGTATTAAAGAAAGATTAACACAATTTTATGTTGTCAATCCACATATGAGTATGTGAGGAGTATGTGTATGGGCAATCCTCCATCTAAAAAATTTGGATTTCAAAGGGGGCCAACAACTCCAAGCCAAGGATCTTCTCCATTGTGTTTTCTCAGAGGATACAATATTGTATGACACATTGAAACTCCAAAAATCTCTCCAAGACATTACTAATTATGAAGCATCAAATCTGGAAATGGTTGCAACTTCTCCATATCATGGGTAGCTTACTAACATTGTTTTGATTAATAATACCCTTACTAATTATGAAGCATCAAATGTGGAAATGGTTGCAACTTCTCCATATCATGGGTAGCTTACTAAAACTATTTTGATTAATAATACCATGGGCAACAAAGAAGCCACATAGTAACTCCCTACATCAAAAGATGTCCGTGTAATAAATACAGAGTTTTCATATCTCAAGTTTTGGATATATGTTCCATATAATACCAAATATCACTTACATGCCACTGATGTGAACTGAAACTATAGAGAATGGTATGGTCCTTATGTAAACTATTATTTTCATTGAGAAATTCATTATTGAAGAAAAGTACAAAAATGTGTATATATTAAGAGCAATAAATTTGTTTTTCTTATTACATTTTTTCTTATTATATTTTGGAAGAGTGTATAAAAGAAAGATTAACATAATTTTATGTTGTCAATCCACATATGAGTATGTGAGGAGTATGTGTATGGGCAATCCTCCATCCAAAAATAATTTTCTTGAATTATAAAAGTTATTTGAGTAATGTTCTAGTTGCTCGAAGGGACTAATAAATATGGTATATTAAGCAATGAAACATTGTCAATAATTAATAGTTAAATTTTCAATAACATTTTAGTTTATCTTATTGTCCATTTATATATTTAAGCTAAAATCCATAGGGACATTGCTTCTATATTGCTTATGTTTTTTAAAAAGCCACTTTTACTTTTTCTTGTAAAACAATTGCAAAATGATAGAGTGTCTCATAGAGTGGAAAACCAGAATTACATTAACAAGAATTGTTCAAAACAAGTATAACAAATTAAAAATACCATGATAATCATTTATGGTGACACTTGGAAATTTCTCTCAATAGAGAAATTATTATAGATAATTGCACCGAGAGTAGTGATGTGATCTACAACCCAATATGGAGAAAATGTTGTCGTCTACGTGACAACAACAAAAATTAATTAAAAAAATAATTGAATGGATCAAATTTCCCAATCTTTATTTTTTTTATCATTTAATAAGTAGGAATTGTTATAGGTTTAAGATGGATCTAATTATAGATAATTGATCCAATAAAAATCCACATTATATTTTTTACTTCATTTTTTCACATCTTTTTGAGTGAAGAAAATTATTTTACTAACCTTTTAATTCTATTATCAATTATTTTACTAACATTTTAATTATATTATCCTTTTAGTTTGGAGATGATCAATCTTCTATTTTTATTTTTAATTGGATATTACTAATGAAACAAGTTCAATAGATATAAAAAGAATAAAAAGTGGAGTGGAATTTAAATTTTTATCCTTTTAGTTTGGAGATTATCAATTTTTATCCACTTGTCCTCATAGCAAGTAGATTTCATATCTTCAACAAAATTCCCACAAATGAATTTTCTTGTTAGATGACTAAGGTTTGTAGTGGTTTGCACTTATATAATAAGTTTTGTAGTGGTTTGCGCTTATAAAATTGCTAGTGTAGCTTTCCTAATTGTGTTGGTGTAAAGGCATGACACCATGGTAAAGGTTGTATCAAGCATGTTAATCAACTCATCCACACATGAAGCTTATTTACTTCTTGCAAATGGTTTTTGTTGTTGTTTCTACATACCCTTCCCCTTATTCTTTTCTAAACATTGAGAAGCATAGTGGTCATGCTTGTTGCACTTGAAGCATTTGATATGGAGCAAATCCTTCTTCTATTGGTTAGAAGATCCTAAATCTTCCTTCTTCTTCTGGCCCATCCCAAATCATAATATATTTCCTCTTTTCCTCACCTGTGTCCTTCATGATGATGGCTACGTCTGGAATTGACCTAAGGCTTGAATTCAAAATTGTTTAAATTTTGTTGGATTTGTTTGTTTATGTTTATCAAATTCTCAGTGAGAAACCCAAGTTTGGGAGTTTCTAAATTTGGAATTGCATTAGTTAATATTTTTTTTACCTAAATAAAATGTGATATATTTACATTGTTGCAACAATTATTATTAGATTTGTTGTGCATATGCAAAGTGATATGGTTTTCAGAATGTGATTTAGTATCGTAATTGTTGATGTTTATAGGACCATCACTTATTTAACCAAGGATGTAATGAGTTCCTTAATTACATTTAGGCACTTGATGGACCAATATTTTCAAAAGCATGTGGTGAATATTCTTGTGTGGACATTGTGAATTAGTACATGGTGGTAAGTCAATTCCCTTGTAAACTGCGAGAGGTTATTAAATTAAGAGATTTTTTTTCATGATGTTTGTTTTAGATGGAGGTATTATGAGTGCTACATTTGTAGAGTTGAATTGCTTTATTATATCATATTGATTATTTATATTGTACCTTGAGTTAGGCATAGAATATTTGTATAATTGAGTAGATTTATTATATCATATTGATTATGTATATTGTACCATGATTTAGGCATAGAATATGAAGAAAATAATTTCGTTTTGAAATGATATTTTCTTATATTATTTAGAAAACATATGTATACAGTTAGAATAAGTCACAGTAGGGATATCCTTAGCCTCATTTATTAAATAAAAATAAAAATAAAAATAATCTCTAATTTGGGTAAATAACTCATCAAATGCTATATTCTAAAAGGATTCACTAGATCCTACCAAACCTTCAAAAACATAATTAGAATCTAGAGTGAATCCATGTTTATGGATATATGAATTCAAAAAATATGGATATATGTTTAATATTATATGTAACAAAGTATGACATTAACAATTTTCCATACGAAAGAGCACTATCTCTTTAGTGATTAGATAGTGGTAGAAGGGGAGAAAGAAATATAACGAATTTCTCTAATGAAATTGATATGGAACATAATGCTTTGGAGACTCATAATGATAGTCCATTTGGAGAAGATCGTGTTCAAAATGAAAAAAATGAAGACCAAGATGAGAACTAGGAAATGGATATGCCGCAAGATTTTATGTAATCCAATATATATGAGGGCCCAAGGGATACTTATTTTGGTATACATTTTCCATTGGTGCTGCAAGACATAGTGAATGGAATAGCACAAATGATGTGATTTTTGTTCTTCATTATTCCTCTATTTTTCGTGTAGGTTGATTTTTTTTTATCATAACAAGATTACTATATGTCAATTTGAGGTTGCATTTCAAGTAAAAATAGGTTCTGTATTTTGTACTTTTCATTGAACATTGGAGCAACATTTCCTTCATGCAAGTTATTTTAAGTTTGATGTTTTGATATTTAACTACTAT
Source organism: Picea glauca (assembly GCA_000966675.3). Lineage (NCBI taxonomy): Eukaryota > Viridiplantae > Streptophyta > Pinopsida > Pinales > Pinaceae > Picea > Picea glauca. The sequence continues at coordinate 13,574 of JZKD02S1870144.1, read as the reverse complement.
AGTGTCTCTTTTTTGTATGTGATAGGAAATGAAGCTAGAATTTGATGAATATGGGACATATCTATTCACATAGATAGTGCCATATTATTAAAGGGTAAATAACTAATTTAACAAGACTTCCACTAAGCAAGAATGGGCCCATTCAAGTAGATTAAATTTCTTTGATGTCTAGCTATAATATCTTGGTAAATTTGAATGGTTTGTTTGTTTGTTGCATTTTGGAGCATTTTTTCAAGTTTGAAATTTTGGGTTTGCTTTGGTTAAAAATTGTATTAGTCCCTTGAATTCTTCTAGTTCTCATTTGATGTTTGGTTGAACCCTTTAATGTGGTTTGATTAGTTTCATTTGATTTCCATTGAGTCAAGGGTTTGGGTTAAAGTTAAAGACCTTTGTTGAGTAAAAAAAAAATTGTGTTCATCTTTTTGTCATGTTTATTTGAGAAACATATGGTAATAGGATTAATATATGGCTTTGGTTATTCTCTCGGAATTCAATGTGTTTTCCATAATTATTATTATTTTCCTTATATATTTGATGGTTCAAGGAAAGATTCTTTTATTTCCTTTCATTTTTTGGAATGACTTAAACATCTTCACCTTTTATGATATACTATGTTTATTTTGTATTTTCTTTGAAAAGAATTATTGGTTATTTAGAAAGGGAAATGAGCTCTACTTAGCTAAGTGAAGAAAAAAATGATCTATGCATTAGGTTCTTATGCATTCATCATAGGATACATATTAGCATGAGACCAATATTCCTCTAATGCAATTATACTTTTGATGCCAAGACTAAAGAGCATTACATGTAGTCGGTTGAGGATGAGAGAATATTTAGTGCACTATCATTCTTGAAGTCAAAGTTGAAAAATGAGTGTGAAAAAAAATCATTACATACTTTTTGTTAATAATGCACATGTTATGAAGAGTTTCATGTAACTAAGAAAGAGGTATACTTATTGGTGCTAGTATCACATGTAAAAAATAGGTTTCTATATAATTTAGGATCATTTATTTCTATATTAATTTTCTATAACTCAATTTTGGGAGTCAGTTTGTAGAGGATGTAAGTGATAGTTATGTTCTTCCCTTAATGGGATTAAAATGGGTGATAATATTTTGTCTGTGTACCATGTTACTATCAGGTATAGATATACACGATGACATAATAACCCTTACTTAATATACACCTCTTATTGTCCATGCTTAATTATGGTAGTATAAATGAGTTTATCTCTTTTTCTAAGGTTTGATATATGCCCAACCTTTATTACAAAGTTATGTGTCCCTTAACTTTTTTATAAGCCAATAAAAATATAAGGGATAAAAGTGACCTTCCTTCCTTGGAAAGGGGTCATTTTTGGGTACAAATGGATGATTAGAGAGGAAGTCATGCAAGGAATATGACCTGTCAATATTTTTATACTTTTGGAGTTATTGATGGATAGAATTGTGTGCGCTCCTATTTAGGAACATCCTACAGGGAACTTGTTTGAAGGGTCCTTTCATAATCAATGAATCAATAATAAAGAATCCATAGTAGAAGTGGTAGAGCGATTATTAATATCTTCTGAGCTTGAAAAAAGCGGTGGTCAAGATCAACACATATGACTTTGTGGTGAAATATCCTCAAAATTGATAGAAGGATACGCAAGAGTGTACAATGTGAACATTGACAAACACAACACATGATGTTTGCATCGTTGTCTAGAGGATGGACAAATTATGTTTTTTTTAGAAATATGTAAAATGAGTATATTACAGTTCAATGCATACATTTTCCTATTATTATATATGGTTTTATATTTTATTGAAAAATTCGCCAAGACTTTTCAAGGTTTTATAATTCAGTGAAAGATTCGCCAAGATTTTACAAGATTTCATAATTTAGTGAAAGATTCGCCAAGATTTTACAAGATTATATAATTGAATAAAATATTCACCAAAAATATATATATACATATATTATTAATATATTATATTATATTACAGCGAGATATTTCCAACTGGAGATAAGGTTGTTGGTCGATACATTCCCTGAAGATATTAAAGTAATATCAATTTGGGAAGAGAAACCCTTCCATGATATAACCCAATCTGCAAAACCATAAATGTATATGGTAAATAATATCAAACCTGAAAACTATACTTAGAATTACAGTGTGAATTTTCTGTAAATCGCAAAAATATCAAACTGAGTCATAATACCTGAACACTTAGGCATACACACCATAGAGTACTGGGTTGTGTGTGGGCGACGTATTCCACCAGAAATCAACAAAAAGGTAATATGGATTTGGATACCTGGATATAAAATCTATGGTTAGAACGCATGTGACAATGTTTGTGGTAATCGTTACAGAGAATCCTCATAATGGTGTATACTAGTGTATTTTCTTCATACAGGTAAACAAGTGAGAAACCTCTTTGATAGCCATATCGAGGTTATTTTGTTCAAGATATATAGCAAAAGGAAGAGAGGTAAAGTCTCGGTGATTGTGAGTTTTCCTATTTTGCAACCCTGATAGTATGATAATTCGAGTAATGGCCATTAATGGCACAAATATCAAACGATAGGTAATTCTGGGTTTGAGTTATTACAACCTCCATGAATAAAATAGGTGGCGATGTTTTGGTTGGTGAAATCATTCAAAGTAATAGCGCTCACATGACCTTGGTTCCATTCGACTAGTAGACTATGATAAATTGTGAAGCAAGAAATGCCGAGAGAAAGAATAGAACATAAAACAGTATATTAGAATGTAAGAAGAATTGAAGAGGTTACAAT
>JZKD02S1870133.1:60072-81918 GCA_000966675.3 Picea glauca | reverse complement strand
CACTTCTCTTCCACTAGGTTTGAGGATAAGGGGACTAAGGTCATTACTCCTCCCTACCTCCAAGATATTATCATTGTCTTCTTTAGCTTAAGGAGGCAAGAACCCCAAGGGCCTAGCTTGTACTACAATCGTAGAGGCTTCTTGTTCTAAAGAAAATTTGTTGGAGGACTAAAGCGTTACTTCTCCACAACCTTTCTCCTAACCTTGACCCTGGATCCATTGTAATTTCCTCCTCATAAAGATAAACACCATCCTTAGACTCCTTTTTACCCAACCCAAGGCACTATTCGAAACCCTAGGTCTCAAACCCTAAGAGATAAAACTTTCAAATGACCTCTTCTACTAACCTATTTTGTTGCAAGGATCAAATCCTTTGGGACTTGACTTTGTGATCCCCTAACCTTTCCTTTGTTGCATGGCCAAACTCCTTGTGGAATTTTGTCATTTGCAATTCTAACCCTAACCTACAACCACTTAGTTTTGAACTCTTCCCTAGACTTCAAGCTAGCCTGCACATAGAACTAATCTTTCTAGATATAACCACTTGGAATTAGACTCTTCATTAGACTTTGAGCTATTGGTTATGCTTTTCATTTAATCTTCTTTCTAGCACTTGACAAATCATTATAAACTTCATACATTGGTCTTGTTGTCAAAGCTTTGCTAGACTTATTCCAGTTGATAGCCCTTTATTACTTCATTAATTACTTTGAGGCATACTTTTTATCATCTAGTGGTATTATATTTGTACTTTCCATCAATTGTTTAAGAATAGAGTTATTTATTATTTCACTCATTGGGCTATCTGATTTATTCAGTCTTGATTGAATCAACATTATCATTTGAATACTTGATTGTGCCTTCTTTGCTAGTAAACAACTCTTTGCAAGTCACCAACTCTTTTAGGCTTCATCCTCCAAGAATTAAACTCAAAGGTGACCAGTGAGAGGGGAAGAATATTAATTTGACCTAATTTATTTACCCCCTTTAGTCATTGGGGACGTCTCCCCTGGGGTGGCCTCATACTTTACCTTAAAAATAAAGGGATCTCCTACTATGGTGATAGTGGTAGGTTATTCCCAGTTATGTCAATTTGATCCACTTTCCCTGGGATTTGGGAAAAGTACAAATTCTAAGATAACATTTTGGCGCCATTTCTGGAGAACATCGAGTCAATTTTCCTCGAACGACACTTTTCGATAATTCTTTATCCAAAGCCTTCATTTCAAAAAGCTTACTTGGCAACTCCACTGAGGATGATCCCCTCATCCCTTTGATAATCTCAAGTATATTGTCTAGTGACTCCACTGATGACGACCCATAGCAGACATCATTACACACTCTCTTGTCCTGTAGTTCCTATTGTCCCCATGGCCCCTCCTAAATGGGCTCCCGAAGAAATTTTTGAGCCTTTAGAATTAGCCGATATCCAAGGAGGATTACATGATCTCCCTAAATATGTTGATTCATGGATACCCAGGTTTTTCAGAGAGGATGGGAATTCTGGTAACATACATTGGAACAAATTTTGTGAGAGATATGACTTTCATTAGTCTGGGAAAGAACATCCTGACACATTCATGAGACTTTTCTTTGCCTCACTTTCTGGAGATGTTAGAAAATGGAGCATTAACCTCCCAAGAAAAATCCTCACAACCTATGAAGATTTAGAACAAATTTTCTTGCAAATATGGGGTGTGATAGAAGATATGGCATCCCTTTATTCCCAATATCTCAACATTTGTAAACAAAATGATGAAGCTGTTAGGGAATTTAATGACAGGTTTAATACCTTACTTGGTCGAATTGATTCCAAATTTTTACCATAGAGTGTTATTCTTGGAAAATACTTAAATTATTTTGAAGGAAACTTCCAATCCATCCCCAGGAATTGATTCCCTACAAACCTTAAGGAAGCACAAGATTGTGCTTGCTAGATTGAAGAAAACCTCAAATGGTGTGATCCCATTCCCGAGGACCAAGATGTTGTCCTATGGTTCAATGAGAAAGAGGTCGAGGAAGAAGAACATGATTTCCCATAAATACTAGAGGTAAATGATGAGATTAAGTTAATGATTCCCCCTAGGACTGGTACTTGGAAGAATGGGCTCTCAACTATGAAAGATGCCCTAATTTTTTCAAAACAACATGAACCCTATAAGGATCTAAGTACCTATGAATAAATCACTAAGTTAGAAAGGGCACTATCACAAGCCCAAAAGAGTCCTTCTATAAGACTTCCTCAGACAATAAAACCTCATGCTCCAAAAGAACAAATTTTTCCGAACACTTTGAATCTACAAAATGTTGCATTACAAGAAGATGATCCTAAGTCCTTATCATGCAAAGACTCCCATTTTGAATGTGATCACCCAAAGGCTACTCATGAGAAATCTAATTATGTGTATTCCATATTTACCTTGTTCATGCCAAATCAAATCCAAGAAAATCAAGACATGAGAAATCCTAGGATTGAGTGCTTGAGCCAAACAAGTGAGGATTCAAGGGTAAACCTTGAAGAGCCCTAGGTGTATGTTGGGGATCTACCCCAACCTTTCCCAAAACCTATAAATGATGGGACCAACCTAAGCACTAGTATGGCCTATATCTTACAAAAGGTAAAAAGGATTCGTGGAATGTTGGAAATCCCTTTCTTTGACAAAACAGACCCCAGATGGCCAACAATTGTTCAAAGAAACTTCCACACTATTACAAACTGGTCATTTTGAGAAAAATGAACAAATACCCTTTCTCAATTCCTTGCTGATAGATGGCCTATGTATTCACAATTTCATGCTTGACTCTGAGTCATCTATCAATATGATGAGTTTGAAGGTTATGAACCAATTGGGGATGGAGGTTACAGGGCCTTATACCAATTTTTGTAGATTTGGGTCAAAGGGGATCAAGGTCTAGGACTTGATGGAAGGTATTGAAGTCCACCTTGCTGACTACCTTGATTTCCCCATCATAATGAACGTCATTGTTCTCAATATACCTGAAACTTTGGGAATGATATTATCTAGGGAATGGGTTTCTACTTTAGGAGGAAGTCTACAGATGGACTTGTCCTATGCAACTATCCTCGTTAGGGACCAATATTATATCACTTTACATAACAAGACAAAGAGGATGGAACACAATGAAAGGAGTAATCATGGACATAATGTCTACAATTCTGTAGATCCCTGCTTATTTCAAGGTTGGATAACTCTTCCCTTGGTAGAAGAGGACAATATTAATGAGATAGGGCCAAGGGAAAGGGTGACCAAAATCTTCCTAGCAATCACAAGGACAAAATTACACATGGTAATGATGATGCATTACATTTGCACGAAACATACATAAGGGATAGTGCTTTGGTAGAATCCCACTCCATCATTCTGGAGCAGGAAAGATATACAAGTTGGGGTGATTATCCTGACGATGCCTCTAACCTCTCTGAAGATTGGGATGACTATTTTTCTACACAAGAGGATGAAATTGATAATTTGATAAGGATTAGAGGGAAAGGAGTTGGCTTCGTCAAATGGAAGGGGGGTGATGAACAATCGTTGACTAAGCCAAACCAAGAAGATGTACTAATTATAGAACCCCACCCCCCTCCCTCAACACAATACACCAGAATACAAGAAGCAATTGATTCTGAAGGAGGGGACTACAAGAAAGGAGATTTTGTTTTAGAGTGGCATACAAAGAAGGGGGAGCCTAACAATATTAAGGGATGCATTTTTTTTTTGTTTGGACCATTCCATATCAGAATGAAGTTTGTCAATGGTGCATACTATTTGTCTACGTTGGAAGGAAGAAAACATCCATTACCAGTTAGTGGACACCTCCTCAAACCCCATCATGGGGAAAAAACTTGACTTCACAGGTAAGGATAGGTAAGTTAGATTAGGTAGGCATTTGCATCCATTGTATATACCATCTGCATATCACGTTAGCATAATTATATTTTCATTTTCATATTGTATTTTTCCATTATATATATGCATGCTCATGATCATATGTTAGATTAGAGATAATTTCACTTTTCATTTGATTATATCATATATGAGCAAAGGGTGATATCACCAACCTAAGGATTACTGAAGCATTTTTTTGAGATTTAGCAGGAACAATTCATACTAGAGATGTTGAGGTTCTCATGCACTCTACGGTGAGAACATGTCCCCAAGTTGGAGCCAGATGTTATCCCCTATCCCATGGATAACTAAGGAGATCATGTCTCGAGGCCCACAGGTCCTAGACATGGAGTGTAGATATCCAAATGACTTGATCATGGCCCCATAGGGCCCCTTTTTTTTTTGGTGAATTGCATCTATCAGCAACAATAGTATCCATCCCACTAGCTTGGTCCTTAAGTAGCAATAAGTATTTATCCATGAGGTAATGAGTCCAGGTATCATGGTATGTTTCATTCTGATTATTGAAACACGTGAATATGTTTCACTGGATTTTCCTTCATTTCATAAAGTTTGCTTGGAAATTATGCTCTTTAACTTGTTATACCTGGAAGAGTGACATGATGCCCTAGTAAGTTGATCTCCATTTAGGATGGGTTGCCACTAGGTGGGTCTATGAAAGTTCATCGTCCATTCCCTCCATACATACCACTTTCCATCCTTACTCCTCTCATTTTCCCCTACCTTTGTTCGGGCATTGGGTTTGCCACACTAGAAAAGGTTGTACCTTGTCTTGTGGGAAGAAGGGGCTAAAGGCCCAGAGGGTAAAAGTAGTTGTCAAGATTTAAAATCCAAAATAAAACCTTTGATATGCTTCACCCAGGGATTATCGAGAAAGAAGTAAAAGGCTTCTCAGTAAGAAAAGGGAACCTGTAAGATAAATAAACACTCAAGGTATTAGTTGGTGGATGGGGGGTCTCATCATGAGCTAGCCTATTATGACCACGGGCATGTAGCGGTATGACACTACCATCTATCTAGTCACCAAACCACGGTAGTGGCTCTTGGTGGCATGACCAAGAGAAAGGGGGTCTCATCATGAGCCATCCTTCTCATATTCGTGAACTGCTTGTGGATAACATTGTCACCTCTAGTCACCAAGCCAGGATAGTGAACCTCAGCTCTTCCCTTGAAGCATAAAAGAAAAAGATAAAAATAAATAAAACTAAGAATAAAAGGCATTGAATGGGCTAGCAAAGAATGGCATCTATGACAAGGTGCATCTCGCCCTCTATAAAGGCACCCATAGGTAAGATATAAATTTCCCTATTATCACTACACCCCATGCCCAAACACTTACCCCACGCCAACTCACACACACTTACATGACCTAGATTGGTTTTCACCTAGGAAACACCCAAAACTCAAGGAGGATTAGCCCAATAGGACACCCTAAGACCTTCCCCAAAACTGACTTGTTAAATTGCATAATGTCTTTGAGCATTTGTCTGGATAAAGTGGGATTTGATGCACATGTTTGGGTAATTTGATTATTATATGTGATTGACATTGCTATGCTCCCTGTAACTTATGAACCCTTGGAAAGCGTGCTTGTTATTGCTACAGGACTTTTCCCGGTGGACAAGTACATGTGGGATAATTATTAGCTTGGACCTCCATGGCGCTGAAAGCCCACATATGGATGTTGTGATCCCAACCAGGGGCAGAGAGACATCAGCGAATTACACTAGGAAGAAAGAAGGACTTTGCCTTCAAAAACACTCTGGAATACCTGGACCCAGGGGGATCTTGCTATTCCACTTGGAAGTTGACCCTTGAGATCCCAGGACATCATCATTATGACCCTGGATGTCATCCACAGCTAGGGTTTTAATTTATGAGGGTAGTTGTGTGCGTATTGGCAAGTGTGGTTGTTGGATTAATGAGAGGGGGGGTGAATCAGTAATAAAGCAATTTAATCATTTTTAACCATATAATCCAAGTGTTATATCAATGTAGCATTATCATCCAATAACTGCATAGTAAATAAGCAATGAACAAATGAGCAATCATACACATACAAAATACACCAGTGTTTTACGTGGAAACCCAAAGCGGAAGAAAACCAAATAATGCTTTTTCTTATATGTCTTGATGAATTACATTCATTGGAAGCACCAACTTCCTTTATTTTCCAGCTGCAACTGGAAAGAGGATCCAACCCCCTCATTTCTCAGGATACAACATGAAATAATCTCCAACTCCCTTATTCTCTGGCTACAACCAGAAGGAGGCTACAACCCCCTATGTTCTTCGACTACAACCGGAAGGTGGCTACAACCACCTATCCTTGCCCTGTCCAACTTCCCTGAAGTAGAAGTAGAATGATGGAACCACTATTACACTATCACTGTGAGATATACCGCTGTAAACCTGTACCAATAAACTTGAACCATGCATCAACCTGTACCTCAACTTGTAATCAACTTGTACCATAAAAAAGTGCATCAACCATGCACCAACCTATACCAAACAACCTGTAATCAACATGTACAAATAAAAAGTGCATCCAAACATGTACCGAGTATGTACCAATCATGTGTAAACNTTATCTATGAAAATAAAGAGATGTTGGTTATGCTTCATTCACAAGAATCTTTACATCACACTCCATTGCATGCTTAAAGGACCTCCTTCACCTTAATTATATATGAGAGAGTGAGAGGAGAACAATTCCCATGATACATATGGGATAAATTGGACTAAGAATGTAAAATGCCATAGGCATGTAAAATAGTAGTACTTCTCGGGCGGTCACCCATCCCAGTACTACTCTAGCCCAACCGCGCTTAACTGCAGAGTTCTAATGGGATCCGATGCATTAAAACTATGTTGTAGCAATGTACATAAAACCATTACATGATGTCTTTAATTAACAAATGAAGATGACATTACATTCCATTCCCCATCAAAAGGGTGAATGTCATGGTTTATCAAAACCACAGGCTCAAAATGGTGATTTAGTGGAAAAGGTGGATGTCCATCGAGATCCATCTGGATCATTCCTCCCCCCTTAAGAATCAATGGTCTCCATTGCGTTAAGTGTCCGGGGGAGAGGAAAAATCGTTTGTTGAATCTGCATCTTGATGAGCTGCTTTCCTTGTTGGAGAAGTTGTGCTGCTTATCTTTTTGAAGGTTGTCACGAACCTGTGTCTGGAAGGGTTAGACCTTTTTAACCAATCTGGCTACATGAGATGTTTGTGTGTAGAAGGAATCTTTGCACTTTGATGCAGTCTTTTTGACCTGCTTTTGTTGGATAGAAGGTGCTTGGACCAAGGCTGTAGTGGTTGAAGTATCTTTATGTTCACCTTTTGAACAGATTGTGAAGAAGCTAAATTTTGTAGTATGAGATACTACCTTGCGGCGATGTTTAGGTGGGACATTAGTCAGAACCACCTCTGGTATCCTATAGAGATGACCCCCCATATTAAAAATGACAGTATAAGGTCAAGACTCATAGATAGCATGGCGCTTCCACATATATGGCTGGCCCAAGAGAACATCACAGACATCCAACGGGGAAAAATCACATAATACCTCTCCTTGAAGGCCTGGATGTCATATAATAATCGACACTACTGGCTGACACAGAGATCTTGACCCTAGAGAAGCCACCCAATGTTGTATGGTTATGGGTGTGGTGTTCTTGGCAAATCCAACTGCTTGACAACCTATGCTGAGATGATGTTCTTTTGGCTTCTGCTATCAACAATAAAATCCAGTGGGGTCCCCTTCACCCACATCTGTGAATGGAAGAGTCACTCCCCCTCCTCAGGATCCTCTTCTGGTTGGATTGTTGTATTTGTGACAATATCAATGGGTTTTGCATCAATGAGCTGCCTCCTTTTATTATTTTTTGAGTCAGGGTCCAAGTCGAGGTTCGACTCTTTATCTTTGAGCTCGACCACCAATGACTGTATTGAGCGACATTCATCAGTGTTGTACCAAGGGCTATTGTGGAACTCACACCACTTTTTGATGTTTTTCTTAGACTTCCCGTTACCCTTCTTTGCTTTCATCTGGGATTGGCTCTCTTGAGGTTGGCCTTCCTTGCTCTATCCATGCTTCTCTCACTTACTCTGTTGGTTGAATTTCTGCTCAATTTGACTGCATATTGATAAGCAACTCCCACTGAGGAGATGTCCAAGAAATCCATCTATGTTTGGATGTACCTGTGTAGACCATTATGGTACTTCAAAACCAGGTGTCGCTCGGAGTCTTTGATACCCAACTTTGAGCACAAGGTATGAAATATGTTGGTGTACTCTGACACCATTTGGGCTCTTTTCTGATGTAGAGTTGTCCATCTCATGTATTGGTCATCATAGTTTTCGACAGGGTAGAAATACTCCTTTAGGGAATCTACAAAGGTCTCCCAAGTGGGTTCTCTCCCAAAAAGTGTATATTCATCCATGGTGTACCTCTACCAGTAACCTTCCCACCATGCTCTGACATGGGGATGGGATTTAAGGAGCGCGAAGGTGATCTTTTCACTATCGGATTTTTTTTGGACAGAGTAATAACCTTCTAGTAGATTCAACCATTTTTCCAGAGCATCTGCATCTATCTCGCCTTCAAATAAAGGGATATCAAAATTGACTTGTACCTTGAAGGGTGTCGCACTTGAAAAATGGTTGCTTGTTGAATATTCCTCGGCTCCCGCCATCGATAGTCTTAGAAGTATCTGAGCGAAGTTGTCCATCATCTCGTTCCTTTGTCGCACAAGGGCTTCCTCGAGCAACGTCTTGAAAGGATCTCCTTATCTGCCATCTCTCTTTTCTTTTGCCATGGGAGGTCTCTTGGGCTAGCGAGAGTGGTTTTCCTCAAGAGAAACTAGCTTGAGACCCAAATATCTATACCCTGACCTCCTCGGGGAACTACTCTGAGAAATGACAAAGAGAAGACTTCTCTGATACCACTGATCCAAATTATTTTGAAAACGACATGAAGACAGAAATATAACCGAGATATAACAATGAAATACACAAAAATGTATAAGAGAACACATAAATACAGTGAAACCCAACTTCTATTACTATATAAGATAGAAAAACACTATAGAACACAAACTGGAAAAATGGGGTAGCTTATCTCTGAAAATAAAGAGATGTTGGTTGCGCTTCATTCACAAGAAGCTTTACATCACACTCCATTGCATGCTTAAAGGGCCTCATTCACCTCAATTATATATGAGAGAGCGAGAGGATAACAATTCCCATGATGCATGTGGGATAAATTGGACTAAGTTTATAAAATTCCATAGGCATGTAAAATACTAATACTTCTTGGGCGATCGCCCATACCAGTACTACTCTATCTCGAGCGCGCTTAACTATGGAGTTCTAATGGGATCCTATGAATTAACACCATGTTGTAGTCATGTACATAAAACCATTACATGATGTCTGTAATTAACAAATGAAGATGACATTACATTCCATTCCCCATCAAAAGGGTGAATGTCATGGTTTATCAAAACCACGGGCTCAAAATGGTGATTCAGTGGAAAAGGTAGATGTCCACCGAGATCCATCTGGATCAGCCTTTGAGTCTAGATCCATACCCACACATGGGGTAATTGAAAATGTGGAAGTATGCCTTGAGAAATACCCAGAGGGAGTGATCCACATTGACATAGTGGTAGCAGATGTCCTAGATGTGTGGGGGATGTTGTTGTATAGGAAATTTGCTTCAATATTGGGAGGCACTCTTGAGATGGACCTCACCTACATCAATGTACCTATGAAAAATGGAATAATAAGTCGTCTCCATAATATGCCAATGACCTAAATCCATGTGCAAGAAATTAGTAACCCCGTCAAAGCTGACAAGGCACATGAGAAAATCATGGAAAGCCTTCCTGAATTTTCTCCTGATGATATGCCTTTTGATACAGAGGAAGACTTTGATCAATTACAATGGTCGAAAATAGAATATTACCAGCCACTCCTAAACAAGTATAAAGGTAAGGAAGTGGGGGATGTCAAGCTATTGAAGAAAGGAGAAGACAACATATTGATTCAGCCATCCCAACAAGAAGTTTTCACAACAGAGTCCCACCCTCCTCCCTCTGCACAATATACTAGGGTTTTATAGGAAACAACTGGGTTCAAAACCAGAGAATACAGAGAAGGAGACATAGTATGGATATGGGACACCACAAAAGGAAAGCCTACTAATGTCAAAGGAGATACACAATTTTGGTCTGGACCTTTCAAAATTGGAAGGAAGTCGGTCAATGACACCTATTATTTGTCCACATTGGAAGGAAGAAGGCATCCGTTACCAGTTAGCATTAACCTCCTCAAACCCCATCAGGGGGTGGAGACTTGACTTCATAGGTAAGTGTAGGTAAGTAGGCATTTAATTCATTGTATATACCATTTGCATCTCATGCTAGATTAGTTTGTATTTCCATTTGTACATATACTTGTTTTCACATTTTGTATTATATATATATATATGAGTTAGGGGTGATATCACCACCCCAAATGATTGCTAACGATATTATGTTGAGATCAAGCAGGTCACAGGTTATGCCAGAGATGTTGAGGTTCTTATGCGCTCTACAGTAAGAACATGTCCCAGAGTTGGAGCCAAATGTTATCCCCTAACCTAGGGATAACTAAGGAGATTATGTCTCGAGGCCCACAAGTTCTAGACATGGAGTACCGAGAGCCATATAGACTTGATAATGGTCTTGGAGGTCCCATACTTTCATTCTTTAGCGCCTCCAATTTGTTAGCAGTAACAACATCCATCACCTCGGCCTGGTACTGCAATAGAGATGGATCTTTCTCCATGAGGTAATGATTCTGGGTATCATGGTATGTGTCACTTTGATCCTTAAAACCTTTGAATATGTGCATTTAATTCCTTTTGCTTCTAAGCATGTTCTTGGATCTTATGCTTTTCCACTTGACCAAACCTGGGGGGGGAAAAAATATGCCCTAGTAAGCTGGTACCCATAGGGTTTTAGTTTCCAATGGGGTATTCATAAAAGGTCACCATCTGCTCCCACCATACTTACCACTTTTCATCTTTTTCCCGCTTATCCATCCCATTACACTGGTCTGGGCATTGGGTTGGACAAATATATAGGGGTTGTATCTTACCTTGTGGGAAGAAGGGGATAAAGGCCCATAAAGTAGATGGAAAAAGATAAAATACAAAAGAATGAAACCTTCAGATGTTTTGCCCAAGGATCCCTGAGAAAGCAATAAAATGCTTCTCAACAAGAAATAGAGGGACCCATAAAAAAACAAGACCTAGTTGGAGGATAGGGCATCTCATCATGAGCCATCCTATTAGGTCCATGGGCATGTAGCGGTATGACATTACCATTCAGTTGGTCACCATGCCAGGGTAGTGACTCTTTGTGGCATAGCCAAGAGGAAAGGGGTCTCATCATGAGCCAACCTTCTCATTTCTGTGAAATGCTTGTGGGTAACATTGTCACCACTGGTCACCACGCCAGGGCAGTGTCCCCCAATTAGTCTCTTGAAAGAAAAAATCAATAAAGAAGACAAAAGGCATAAATGGTCTTGGAAACATTTGCATCCATAACAAGGTGCAACTCACCCTCTACAGAGGCACCCACAGGTAAGCCATACATTTCCCTACTATCACTGCACCCATTGCCCAGACATCCCTTACCACTTCATCCACTCACATGACCTAGATTTGACTTCTCCCGGGAACACCCCACATCCAATGAGAATTATCCCAATAGGACATCCCAATTTTTCCTCCAAACTTGTCTTGTAGATTAGTATAATGTCTTTTAGCACTTGTCCACGTAAAAGGGGTTTTATGCACATGTTTAATAAACTTGATGGTTAGATGTGATTGAAATTGCTATGATCCCTGTGACTTATGAGCCCATGGAGGGCATATCTGTTGATGTTGCAGGGCCACACCCGATGGATAGGTACACATGGGGATATGATTAGTTCAGACCTCCAAGGGGCTAAACTCCCACCAGATGGATGTTGAGACCCCAACAGGGGGCAGAGACAGATAAGAGGATTGCATCAGAGAGAGAGGAGGACGTTTCACCAAGAGCAACTTGATAGGCCTAGACCCAGGGGTTGTGCCCTTTCCATCATTATGTATACCTTGGAAGGCCCATGACATCACCCAGGTCACCCATGACATCATCCAGTGTTTTGGGAGGTTTTGGAGGCAGTTGTGTGCCAAGTGGCACGTGTGGCAGGTTCCTAAGGCCCAAGAAGGCCTAATGTTTTTCTCCAAGAGGCCAAAATTGCCCAAAAAGGGCCTAACGTCACCCTAAAGGGGCATGAAGTCACCTTAGAAGCTTGATTTAGGGTTTAATTATGACATTTAATGTAAAACTAGTTATTATTTGTAATTGGCCATGTCGGCCACCTAATTTTGGTCTTTGGTATTGTATAAATAAGGGGAATTTGCCTCTTATTTTCCATCATCTTTCACTCACACTTGTGAGGTCTGAAATTTGCGCCCTAATTAGGGTTTCATGACTGAAATTTAGTGTGCACTTGTTGAAGGAAGGCTATTTTTGGAGTTTTTTTCATYTTTCTTGMTGGAAATTCTACAACTAGGTGATGTGCTAGATTATTCTTGGTGAATGTAAGTAAAATTMTGCAATTCTTATTTCTTTTGAATGGTTATAGTATATTTACTTTGCATTTTTCTCAAGATTATGAAATTGCTAGCCTAAACCCTAGGAAATCAAKCACATGCTATTGTCCTTATCTCAATTTKCTATCCACCTCCTAGATTGTGCCAAGGAGCCATTTTTCTTGAAGCCATTGTTAGGGTCTTGACATTGCAACACCCTAACACTTGTTGCTTCATMTTATCCATCACTTGATTCATTCTTTGAGTTAAAGAGGGAGGAAAATATACTAAGGCCTAGGGTTACCTACACCTTAGTAGTCATTTTCCCCTAGGGTTTGGTGGTTGAAGCCTTGGCTTACCAACACTTCATCCATCAAATCCTCTTGTCTTTGKCTCTCCTATTATCATTCTGCTCCTTCAACATTTGCAACCAATTTATTGACTCCATTTTCCCTAAGAAATCACTAGTCTAAKACCTCCTTTGAATATTTTGATCAAACAACCTTCAAAACCTATTCTTTGAAMAACCTACTAACACATTCTAACCCTAGATTAGATTGATCTATTAACTTGCTTTCTGTTGTTACTAAAGTAGGATGAAACCATTTAATGCAAYGTTAAAAGCTCATAAAKMAATTGTAAAGGCTAAATTATAGTTTGTCTTATATGCTTCTCCCAAATGYTAATGATATGACTTCAATGGTTAATGGTTTTTAGTCATTTTGAAGCTAGTTTTAAGACATTTCATGTGAAGTATTTCTCTATAATCATTGTTGTTATAAGATTTCAGTTTACTTCATTATATTCAACAAATTGCTTCATTTAAGAAAGTCAATGGTTTTTATGAAGTGCTAACCAACAAGTGCTCTTGCAAACATATAGTTTTCTTGTTGATTTTTTTCGGTCAGGTACACTTCTGGCATATTACATCTTAATTGGTTATTTAACCAAACTTTCTGATCAATGGTGACTTGTGAGAGGGAGCCTTTCCCTAGCTACTTTCCCTTTTCCTTCTCAAAACCCCAAGTCATCGGGGACGTCTACCCTAGGCCTACCACCCTAAATAGAAAGAAACTTCCTATTGAGGTTACAGTGATAAGATTAGTCTACAGTTACACCAATTTTCTTTCCTTTACCTTATCTTTTATCGAAGTACAAATGGCGCGATAACAGGTGGCCAAGAGGAAGTGGGTCTCATCACAAAACAACCTTCTCATATTCGTGAAATGCTTGAGGATAAAGTTGTCACCTCTGGTCACCATGCCAGGACAATATCCCTCAACTCTTCCCTTGAAGCATAAAAGAAAAATATAAAAAGCAATAAAACTAAGAATAAAAGGCATTGAATGGGGTAGGAAAGAATGGAATCTATGACAAGGTGTTCTCGCCCTCTACAAAGGCACCCATAGGTAAGATCTACATTTCCCTGTTATCACTGCACCCCATGCCCAAACACTTCCCCCGACACCACCTCACACACACTTACATGACCTAGATTGGTTCTCACTTGGGAAACACCCCAAACTCAAGGAGGATTAGCCCAATAGGACATCCTGAGACCTTCTCCAAACCTGAATTGTTACACTACATAACATATTTGATCATTTGTCTGGGTAAAGGGGGGTTTGATGCACATGTTTGGATAATTTGATTATTAGATGTGATTGAAATTTCTATGATCCCTGTGACTTATGAACCCCTAGAGGGTGTGCTTGTTTTTGTTGTAGGACTTTGCTCGGTAGACAGGTACATGTGGGGGAATGATTATCTCAGACCTCCTTGGGGATGAAATCCCACAGATGGATGTTGTGATCCCAGCCAAGGGTAGAGAGACATCAGATACTTGCACTAGGAAGAAAGAAGGATGTTTCCCTCAGAGACACTCTGGAAGACCTGGACCCAAGGGGATCTTGCTTTTCCACTTGGACGTTGACCCTTGAGAGCCCATGATGTCATCATTATGACCATGAACGTCATCCAGAGCTAGGGTATGCATTTATGAAGGCAGTTGTGTGCTTGTTGGAAAGTGTGGCATCATCCAGGGTCTTGGGAGGCAAAACATTATGCATATGAGGCCCAACGTTCCACCCTAGGATCTCAAAGTCACCCTATAAGGGTTCGACGTCATCCTTGGAAATAATTTCAGGGTTTAATTACTTTCATTTATGTAAAAACTAGATTTTCGATGTAATTTGGCCAGTTCGACCCTTTTTATGACCCAATTTTAATTAAAGGTCATTGCTATTGTATAAATAGAGAGAAAGTGCTCTCATTTTTTTATCATCACTCATCACACATTAAGTGTAGTCTGAAATTTGCACCCTCTTTAAGGGTTATTAGTTGAAAACTTGCGTTATTTTGAGGTTACTTGGCTTTTTAAGGAGTTTGTCACTAACTTTTATTGGATCGTTTTGGCTTGGTGAACTTATCAAAGGATTTCTCTTGGCAAATTTTGGCTTGATGCATGATTATTCTTGGTATAAGTAAGTAAAATTTTGCTATTAGTCATATTTTATGGTTTCTAATCTATTTTTCTTGCTTATATATGGAAGATTATGAAATTGCATGCTAAAACCCTAAGTGTGGAGAACCAAGTCATTTACTTCATCATTCTTTATTTTTCAAGCTTCCTTTCCTTGTCTTACCTCTAGAAACCTAAGCCTATATTTCTAAATATGTTGAGCTAGACTCTCCTAGGAACCTAACCCTAGCTTCCTAAGGCGATGTCACACTTATTAGACCAAGGAAGAGGGATGTGCTAGCACTTCTCTTCCACTAGGTTTGAGGATAAGGGGACTAAGGTCATTACTCCTCCCTACCTCCAAGATATTATCATTGGCTTCTTTAGCTTAAGGAGGCAAGAACCCCAAGGGCCTAGCTTGTACTACAATCGTAGAGGCTTCTTGTTCTAAAGAAAAGTTGTTGGAGGACTAAAGCGTTACTTCTCCACAACCTTTCTCCTAACCTTGACCCTGGATCCATTGTAATTTCCTCCTCATAAAGATAAACACCATCCTTAGACTCCTTTTTACCCAACCCAAGGCACTATTCGAAACCCTAGGTCTCAAACCCTAAGAGATAAAACTTTCAAATGACCTCTTCTACTAACCTATTTTGTTGCAAGGATCAAATCCTTTGGGACTTGACTTTGTGATCCCCTAACCTTTCCTTTGTTGCATGGCCAAACTCCTTGTGGAATTTTGTCATTTGCAATTCTAACCCTAACCTACAACCACTTAGTTTTGAACTCTTCCCTAGACTTCAAGCTAGCCTGCACATAGAACTAATCTTTCTAGATATAACCACTTGGAATTAGACTCTTCATTAGACTTTGAGCTATTGGTTATGCTTTTCATTTAATCTTCTTTCTAGCACTTGACAAATCATTATAAACTTCATACATTGGTCTTGTTGTCAAAGCTTTGCTAGACTTATTCCAGTTGATAGCCCTTTATTACTTCATTAATTACTTTGAGGCATACTTTTTATCATCTAGTGGTATTATATTTGTACTTTCCATCAATTGTTTAAGAATAGAGTTATTTATTATTTCACTCATTGGGCTATCTGATTTATTCAGTCTTGATTGAATCAACATTATCATTTGAATACTTGATTGTGCCTTCTTTGCTAGTAAACAACTCTTTGCAAGTCACCAACTCTTTTAGGCTTCATCCTCCAAGAATTAAACTCAAAGGTGACCAGTGAGAGGGGAAGAATATTAATTTGACCTAATTTATTTACCCCCTTTAGTCATTGGGGACGTCTCCCCTGGGGTGGCCTCATACTTTACCTTAAAAATAAAGGGATCTCCTACTATGGTGATAGTGGTAGGTTATTCCCAGTTATGTCAATTTGATCCACTTTCCCTGGGATTTGGGAAAAGTACAAATTCTAAGATAACATTTTGGCGCCATTTCTGGAGAACATCGAGTCAATTTTCCTCGAACGACACTTTTCGATAATTCTTTATCCAAAGCCTTCATTTCAAAAAGCTTACTTGGCAACTCCACTGAGGATGATCCCCTCATCCCTTTGATAATCTCAAGTATATTGTCTAGTGACTCCACTGATGACGACCCATAGCAGACATCATTACACACTCTCTTGTCCTGTAGTTCCTATTGTCCCCATGGCCCCTCCTAAATGGGCTCCCGAAGAAATTTTTGAGCCTTTAGAATTAGCCGATATCCAAGGAGGATTACATGATCTCCCTAAATATGTTGATTCATGGATACCCAGGTTTTTCAGAGAGGATGGGAATTCTGGTAACATACATTGGAACAAATTTTGTGAGAGATATGACTTTCATTAGTCTGGGAAAGAACATCCTGACACATTCATGAGACTTTTCTTTGCCTCACTTTCTGGAGATGTTAGAAAATGGAGCATTAACCTCCCAAGAAAAATCCTCACAACCTATGAAGATTTAGAACAAATTTTCTTGCAAATATGGGGTGTGATAGAAGATATGGCATCCCTTTATTCCCAATATCTCAACATTTGTAAACAAAATGATGAAGCTGTTAGGGAATTTAATGACAGGTTTAATACCTTACTTGGTCGAATTGATTCCAAATTTTTACCATAGAGTGTTATTCTTGGAAAATACTTAAATTATTTTGAAGGAAACTTCCAATCCATCCCCAGGAATTGATTCCCTACAAACCTTAAGGAAGCACAAGATTGTGCTTGCTAGATTGAAGAAAACCTCAAATGGTGTGATCCCATTCCCGAGGACCAAGATGTTGTCCTATGGTTCAATGAGAAAGAGGTCGAGGAAGAAGAACATGATTTCCCATAAATACTAGAGGTAAATGATGAGATTAAGTTAATGATTCCCCCTAGGACTGGTACTTGGAAGAATGGGCTCTCAACTATGAAAGATGCCCTAATTTTTTCAAAACAACATGAACCCTATAAGGATCTAAGTACCTATGAATAAATCACTAAGTTAGAAAGGGCACTATCACAAGCCCAAAAGAGTCCTTCTATAAGACTTCCTCAGACAATAAAACCTCATGCTCCAAAAGAACAAATTTTTCCGAACACTTTGAATCTACAAAATGTTGCATTACAAGAAGATGATCCTAAGTCCTTATCATGCAAAGACTCCCATTTTGAATGTGATCACCCAAAGGCTACTCATGAGAAATCTAATTATGTGTATTCCATATTTACCTTGTTCATGCCAAATCAAATCCAAGAAAATCAAGACATGAGAAATCCTAGGATTGAGTGCTTGAGCCAAACAAGTGAGGATTCAAGGGTAAACCTTGAAGAGCCCTAGGTGTATGTTGGGGATCTACCCCAACCTTTCCCAAAACCTATAAATGATGGGACCAACCTAAGCACTAGTATGGCCTATATCTTACAAAAGGTAAAAAGGATTCGTGGAATGTTGGAAATCCCTTTCTTTGACAAAACAGACCCCAGATGGCCAACAATTGTTCAAAGAAACTTCCACACTATTACAAACTGGTCATTTTGAGAAAAATGAACAAATACCCTTTCTCAATTCCTTGCTGATAGATGGCCTATGTATTCACAATTTCATGCTTGACTCTGAGTCATCTATCAATATGATGAGTTTGAAGGTTATGAACCAATTGGGGATGGAGGTTACAGGGCCTTATACCAATTTTTGTAGATTTGGGTCAAAGGGGATCAAGGTCTAGGACTTGATGGAAGGTATTGAAGTCCACCTTGCTGACTACCTTGATTTCCCCATCATAATGAACGTCATTGTTCTCAATATACCTGAAACTTTGGGAATGATATTATCTAGGGAATGGGTTTCTACTTTAGGAGGAAGTCTACAGATGGACTTGTCCTATGCAACTATCCTCGTTAGGGACCAATATTATATCACTTTACATAACAAGACAAAGAGGATGGAACACAATGAAAGGAGTAATCATGGACATAATGTCTACAATTCTGTAGATCCCTGCTTATTTCAAGGTTGGATAACTCTTCCCTTGGTAGAAGAGGACAATATTAATGAGATAGGGCCAAGGGAAAGGGTGACCAAAATCTTCCTAGCAATCACAAGGACAAAATTACACATGGTAATGATGATGCATTACATTTGCACGAAACATACATAAGGGATAGTGCTTTGGTAGAATCCCACTCCATCATTCTGGAGCAGGAAAGATATACAAGTTGGGGTGATTATCCTGACGATGCCTCTAACCTCTCTGAAGATTGGGATGACTATTTTTCTACACAAGAGGATGAAATTGATAATTTGATAAGGATTAGAGGGAAAGGAGTTGGCTTCGTCAAATGGAAGGGGGGTGATGAACAATCGTTGACTAAGCCAAACCAAGAAGATGTACTAATTATAGAACCCCACCCCCCTCCCTCAACACAATACACCAGAATACAAGAAGCAATTGATTCTGAAGGAGGGGACTACAAGAAAGGAGATTTTGTTTTAGAGTGGCATACAAAGAAGGGGGAGCCTAACAATATTAAGGGATGCATTTTTTTTTTGTTTGGACCATTCCATATCAGAATGAAGTTTGTCAATGGTGCATACTATTTGTCTACGTTGGAAGGAAGAAAACATCCATTACCAGTTAGTGGACACCTCCTCAAACCCCATCATGGGGAAAAAACTTGACTTCACAGGTAAGGATAGGTAAGTTAGATTAGGTAGGCATTTGCATCCATTGTATATACCATCTGCATATCACGTTAGCATAATTATATTTTCATTTTCATATTGTATTTTTCCATTATATATATGCATGCTCATGATCATATGTTAGATTAGAGATAATTTCACTTTTCATTTGATTATATCATATATGAGCAAAGGGTGATATCACCAACCTAAGGATTACTGAAGCATTTTTTTGAGATTTAGCAGGAACAATTCATACTAGAGATGTTGAGGTTCTCATGCACTCTACGGTGAGAATATGTCCCCAAGTTGGAGCCAGATGTTATCCCCTATCCCATGGATAACTAAGGAGATCATGTCTCGAGGCCCACAGGTCCTAGACATGGAGTGTAGAGATCCAAATGACTTGATCATGGCCCCATAGGGCCCCTTTTTTCTTTAGTGAAGTGCATCTATCAGCAACAATAGTATCCATCCCACTAGCCTGGTCCTTAAGTAGCAGTAAGTATTTATCCATGAGGTAATGAGTCCAGGTATCATGGTATGTTTCATTCTGATTATTGAAACACGTGAATATGTTTCACTGGATTTTCCTTCATTTCATAAAGTTTTCTTGGAAATTATGCTCTTTAACTTGTTATACCTGAAAGAGTGACATGATGCCCTAGTAAGTTGATCTCCATTTAGGATGGGTTGCCACTAGGTGGGTCTATGAAAGTTCATCTTCCATTCCCTCCATACATACCACTTTCCATCCTTACTCCTCTCATTTTCCCCTACCTTTGTTCGGGCATTGGGTTTGCCACACTAGAAAAGGTTATACCTTGTCTTGTGGGAAGAAGGGCCTAAAGGCCCAGAGGGTAAAAGTAGTTGTCAAGATTTAAAATCCAAAATAAAACCTTTGATATGCTTCACCCAGGGATTATCGAGAAAGAAGTAAAAGGATTCTCAGTAAGAAAAGGGAACCTGTAAGATAAATAAACACTCAAGGTATTAGTTGGTGGATGGGGGGTCTCATCATGAGCTAGCCTATTATGACCACGGGCATGTAGCGCTATGACACTACCATCTATCTAGTCACCAAACCATGGTAGTGGCTCTTGGTGGCATGACCAAGAGAAAGGGGGTCTCATCATGAGCCATCCTTCTCATATCCGTGAAATGCTTGTGGATAGCATTGTCACCTCTAGTCACCAAGCCAGGATAGTGAACCTCAGCTCTTCCCTTGAAGCATAAAATAAAAAGATAAAAAGAAATAAAACTAAGAATAAAAGGCATTGAATGGGCTAGCAAAGAATGACATCTATGACAAGGTGCATCTCGCCCTCTACAAAGGCACCCATAGGTAAGATATAAATTTCCCTATTATCACTACACCCCATGCCCAAACACTTACCCCATGCCAACTCACACACACTTACATGAACTAGATTGGTTTTCACCTGGGAAACACCCAAAACTCAAGGAGGATTAGCCCAATAGGACACCCTAAGACCTTCCCCAAAACTGACTTGTTAAATTGCATAATGTCTTTGAGCATTTGTCTGGATAAAGTGGGATTTGATGCACATGTTTGGGTAATTTGATTATTATATGTGATTGACATTGCTATGATCCCTGTAACTTATGAACCTTTGGAAAGCGTGCTTATTATTGCTACAGGACTTTTCCCGGTGGACAATTACATGTGGGATAATTATTAGCTTGGACCTCCATGGCGCTGAAATCCCACATATGGATGTTGTGATCCCAACCAGGGGAAGAGAGACATCAGCGAATTACACTAGGAAGAAAGAAGGACTTTGCCTTCAAAAACACTCCGGAATACCTGGACCCAGGGGGATCTTTCTATTCCACTTGGAAGTTGACCCTTGAGATCCTAGGACATCATCAATATGACCCTGGATGTCATCCACAACTAGGGTTTTAATTTATGAGGGTAGTTGTGTGCGTATTGGCAAGTGTGGCTGCTGGATTAATGAGAGGGGGGGTGAATCAGTAATAAAGCAATTTAATCATTTTTAACCATATAATCCAAGTGTTATATCAATGTAGCATTATCATCCAATAACTGCATAGTAAATAAGCAATGAACAAATGAGCAATCATACACATACAAAATACACCAGTGTTTTACGTGGAAACCCAAAGCGGAAGAAAACCAAATAATGCTTTTTCTTATATGTCTTGATGAATTACATTCATTGGAAGCACCAACTTCCTTTATTTTCCAGCTGCAACTGGAAAGAGGATCCAACCCCCTCATTTCTCAGGATACAACATGAAATAATCTCCAACTCCCTTATTCTCTGGCTACAACCAGAAGGAGGCTACAACCCCCTATGTTCTTCGACTACAACCGGAAGGTGGCTACAACCAC
Organism: Picea glauca; assembly: GCA_000966675.3. Classification (NCBI taxonomy): domain Eukaryota; kingdom Viridiplantae; phylum Streptophyta; class Pinopsida; order Pinales; family Pinaceae; genus Picea; species Picea glauca. The sequence goes on along the minus strand of JZKD02S1870133.1, from coordinate 60,335 downwards.
CTATCCTTGCCCTGTCCAACTTCCCTGAAGTAGAAGTAGAATGATGGAACCACTATTACACTATCACTGTGAGATATACCGCTGTAAACCTGTACCAATAAACTTGAACCATGCATCAACCTGTACCTCAACTTGTAATCAACTTGTACCATAAAAAAGTGCATCAACCATGCACCAACCTATACCAAACAACCTGTAATCAACATGTACAAATAAAAAGTGCATCCAAACATGTACCGAGTATGTACCAATCATGTGTAAAC
>JZKD02S1870133.1:36962-48123 GCA_000966675.3 Picea glauca | reverse complement strand
TCCGACTTGGAACGTGGATAGCTCATAGGTTCAACCTTAGCATGATTCAATCCTTCTTCAATACTAATTGAACTTTGCATTGCTTCGGTAAGGGTTTGAGGTGTTGAACATCGGAGATAAAAATGGTGTTGTCCCTCATAGGCATTTAGGTATGTGATAAGAATACCTTTCTCTTGAGAAATTACATCAACTAGGATTTGTTGTCTCAGAGTTTCAAACCTAGCATTGAACTCTCTCACTATTTCATTCTCCTTCTTCTTGATTGTATTGAATTGGTTCAACATAGAAGAATGTTTTTTCTTAGTTCCCCATCTATTCTTGAAAGTAGTTTCAAAATCAGTGTAGGATGTGATTGTATTATCAACAATACCAAGGTAACAAGTTCTGGAGTGGCCTTCAAGAGATATGGCGAATAGTTCCATGGATACATCATCACACATGATTTCAAAGGCACCAATTAGTTGATAAATATGTTCTTCAACTGTGACCACATTATTTCTAAAAAATTTAGGCAACCATTTGGAAGTTAAGAGGTTTGTAAAGGTAGTTGACCCATGGAGGCATTTTGACAGGAGGAGGCAATGGAATAATTCCTTGGAATATGTTCTTTACGACAGTAGGGTTGTGAGGAGCTCTTCTTTGATAGGTAAACAAGGGCTTAGGATTAAGTGGAGGGAGTGTAAAAGTATTTTTATCTATTGGGTTCTTAGAAGGTGGAGTTGCTAGATAAGCTTGTCAATATAACCAAAAGGGGAAGGGGTATTGGGTAAGACTCTCAAGTGGAGTCGCTAGGAAAACCAAGGGAAAAGGCTCTAAGGGAATATGGCTTTCCAAATTAGGGTTTGTCATATGAGCTTGAGAAAGATTCTAAATCCTCCCCGACAACGACGCCATAAAATGTTACCACACAAATTGTAGGTTGCACTAGAGCCTTGTGCAATCGAAACCAATGGAAAACACATTGGGACAAGACCCACTATCACCTTAGGAAAAGTCTCGGGTGACCCCAGGGGAAAGACAATGGAAATTCTAGAAAGGCTCTAGGAGGTCACGATACAAGGTTAAGAATGGTTTAAAGGTTATGAATGGATGAGGGAAATGTGAAGTTAAGGGTAAAGGGGAAATCACCTGCAACAAAACGTCAATTATTCAAAGTATATATGAAAGCCAGTACCAATATGTTAACCCTGCTACTATTCACTAATATGAATGTAAGAGTCTCGAGTAACAAGTGACCAGAATTTTGTATTGGAGCAATCTCAGAGTTGGCCGAATAAATGTGTGTATCCGACAAGATTAGGAAAAGAGGATCCTCACAGAAGTGTCAAGTTGTTGTATCCCTAAAATATACCCGAGGGGTTCTCAAGCCACCCAGGTATGAAAGAGAAATCTTCTCGAATGTTTTTTTTGGTGCACTACAACAACAAGATGGCCAATAGGTTTGCTCAGTTGTTTCAAGGATTCTAGGTGGTCTCCAAGATAGGAGAACAATCGGTATTAGTGTTGTTTGATGCACAACCATTCGACAGGATCCCCTCTATATACTTCTAAGTACGACGAAGTGACCATAGTCTTCTAATATACGTCGAGGTATGTGAGAGAACTACAAGCTCTTGGGATGTAGCGCTGGAAAAGTAATGACAACTCCTATGTTTATAGATGCCCGAAAACGTCTTTTCTAAGACCCCTAGAAAATAAATATCACTTGGATTATTGTTCAATTAAGCACTTAGATAGAATTGCAAAGCAAAGAAAGGTAAATCACTTCTAATGAAAATGCCAAATGCAACAAGTGATTCAAATAGCAATAGAAATTACTGACAATTTACTTGAATATAGCTCTTCCTAAAACAACGATATATTTAGCAATTGAAATAGAAATATTTGAAGGCTATCTTAACCAATTAATGATTTCTTAAAAATGATAAAGTACTTCAAAATTAACGAGAGATATTCCAGCACTCAATCACCACAAAACATTTTCAACAAGCTAGTTCTAATTCCACAATTTTCCACAAAAGACACTTAGCAATGCACCATAGACTTGTTTGAAGCATACACTAGATTTATGGGCTGTTATATAAGACATAAATCAGCACTTAATACTTCTCAAATTTATCTAACAAGTTTAGATTTATTTTGCCACAAAACTTGAGATAAAGTTGCAATTTAAGCCCAATACTTAAGAGGTGGTTTTAGGAGATTTTTAGGCACTTTCTAACACTTAACCAGATCTGAGATATGATTTGCAGAAATGATTTATCAGAGATATCAGATCTGAAATGTCAAGATAATACTGCCCAAAAAATCCCAAGACATTCAAAACAAAACCCCCCAAGTAATCAACAATTTTTTCACTGAGTGAGGTATGATGTTAGAAGGTTTGGAGCACTTTAAGAGTTGTAACCAGATCTGAAATATAAATTTGCAGCAGAGAAAAAAACTTCAAAACCACTTCAAATTCCACTAGAAAGATTTTATAAACTATCTAGAACACCCTAGAAATACTACCCAAATGTTAGAAATGAGAACTAGCTAAAAATAGACCCTAAAAGTTAATCAAATGCTAGATGTCCTAACTGTTAATTTTCTGCATAAAAAGCCCTAATGGATGTAGTTTTTAACCATGTCCCTACAAAAATTTGATCATCCAAAATGCAACCTAACTATCTAGAATGTTAGATCTAAGCATGGCCTACAAAACCCATATGCTATTTTCCTAAAACTAATTAGAAAAATGCTAAAACTATAAATCTAGGGTTAGAAAAATGAAAGAGGAAAAAAGTGAATGAGGGTTTAGAAAATGGGGAGGCTAGAGCCCCCCCAAAAATTGCCCCAAGGGCAAGGTGGCTCGCCCTAAGGGTGTGAATGTAGCCGCAAAATCCGAAATCCAATTCGATACATTTTCACGTTTCCCAATGCAAGTGTTTTACTCTTTCCAATGTAGATCAATGCCTTATTCTCTTGGGCAATGGAGTAAAAATGGCTTGGAGATTAACTATAATATGTTGAAGTGAATCTCCCTTGAAGTTTGTAGCTTGTCACTATCCTGCAAGAGGGTTAGAAGCAAAATCGTCTAGCTCACAAGAGGTCTTCAAAAGAGTGGATATAACCTGCAAAAAGGTTGTTAGTTTTACCTAGTCCCTAGTACAACAAAATATCCAAGAAACAACTCTCAAGAGGTGTAGTTTATTAGCTATCTCTTGAAAATATTTCATTTAGATCCAAAATCATTCAATGAAACTTAGAAGAAATTTAAAGTAGATCTCACCAAAAATTTACTTGAAGTAGTTAGCATAAGAATTCAAAAGAAAAATCCACCACACCAATATTTATAAGCATCCACCACAAACCCTCCAAGCAAAACACATCACATCAAGACACCAAGAGGAAAGCCATAGCGCACCATTGGAAAAATAGCATAATAGTATTGAGGAGCATCACAAAAAAAAGAGTCTCCAATGAAATCTCAAGTGATGGATTTATAATCCTCCACTCACTTAGATTTGTCCACAAAATAACTAATTCTAGGGTTATCCCCTAAAATATTCAAGTTTTGTCCACTTATTAATCTCTTCTAAAGATTTCCTAAACATAATAATAATTAAATCTCTTAATAAATATTTAATCCACCTAGAGATTATCCACAATAAATATTCCAATTTAAATAAAAATACCACAATAATTAATTTATCAATTTATCCCTTTTCAAAAATGATTTTGACTTCTGTGACCATGTGATTTGGGTAAAAAGGGGATTATTTAAAATAATGTGGAAAATAAATTCCACAAGGCATCTTTGACCAAGAAAAAGGCCCAACGATTTCTCCTTGAAGTATGCAATCATTCTCTAACCAAGGAAAAAGTCCATCAATCCATTATAATCCTCCATGAAGCTAGGGATTATCCTCCCCAAGTCCCACGATCTAGGGATGTGCAGTGAAACTCCGAAGGCTATTGAATAGTCAAATAATTAATTTTCTTCTTCATTGAACCTCCTTCTAGTGGAAAAATAATCCACCAGGAAATGACAAGTGGCATTACATTCCTTCCAGAAGAATTCCAAGTGGCTTGTATATCATAAAAATTATTGAATAAATTATCACCCAACTTTCTAAGGCCAAAAGTCATCCAACGATCCACATAAACTGGCCAAATAGGGGTGACGTCAAGGGTGATGTCACCCTAGAGCATGCAATGACTTGCCTTAAATTCATCTTAATGAGCTAGGAACTGGGTTGAGTCACTAAAAAATGGTGATGATGTGGCCTGTAAAATATCTTGAGCATCCATCAAATGAAAATGTGTCAGCTAAATGAGGGTTAGCTAACCCTAGTGATGCCTGATAGCAACTAGAATAATAATAACACCTTTTTAAAAAAATCTTGGAACGTCTTAATGGCACTACACTTGGTGAGAAAATGCACGAAAAATTAAAACATGTGTGTCTACAAGGAAACAAGTCATGTCAGCATGATAATATAATCAATGTAATATAAAAGTCATCTAAACCAAACCATTAAGCCCCATATCCATATTTCCTAACAAGCTCAAGAAGGTTATACAACTTACTATGTAAAGGTATAAAATGCTATCAGAGACTGAGAGAGACCAGACTAACACCTAAGTATAAAAAATAAAAATATTTCCCAAATATTATCTCTTCACTGTCATGTAACGATTATGAGATGGTCATTGGGTTAGACTTCAAGGTTAGGAAGCTAACATACAAGGGACCGCAGTATATCATTCATGGGTGCCTTTGATGAGGGTAGACCACACACTTGGTTCATTTTATTTGCGAGGTGATACCTTCCAAGCCCTTTATTTTCCTTTTTCCACGTCTAGCCATAGGAGATAACCCAAAGAATATGTAGCACTCTAACGATATTCCTTATGATTGAGAACCTTTTATTTTTCCTTTTTCCTTTTCTTTATTTGGATAATTCATGTTATTTTTCTTTTGTCCTCTCATGCTGAAAAACAACTTAAATGCTTCAAACACCCCAGAGACTATGTAACACCCTAGCAATGTATCCGCAAGTGCTATGGGATTGGGTGAGCCTATGAGCAGGTAACTAAGGCATGATTTTTCTAGTCTCCCTTTGAGCCTAAAAGACCCTTCTTCCCATAGAATGAGGAACGCTCCCTTCTTGGGTCAATTTATATAACCTAAAGAAATGGATATGACAGAGATTGATGAGATGGAAAGTGGTAAGTATGATCAGGAATGGTACAATGACATATTCAAAACAAACCCCAATAGTCCTCCATTTCCCCCAAGAGTAACCTAATCGCCCAATAACCTAAGATAACAAGTCAATTTATGACAGAGATTGATGAGATGGAAAGTGGTAAGTATGATCAGGAATGGTACAATGACATATTCAAAACAAACCCCAATAGTGCTCCATTTCCCCCAAGAGTAACCTAATCGCCCAATAACCTAAGATAACAAGTCAATTTATGACAGAGATTGATGAGATGGAAAGTGGTAAGTATGATCAGGAATGGTACAATGACATATTCAAAACAAACCCCAATAGTGCTCCATTTCCCCCAAGAGTAACCTAATYGCCCAATAACCTAAGATAACAAGTCAATTTATGACAGAGGAAGAAGTATAACCAATGAGCTAACGACTAGTAGTTAGAAGGGACTCTCTGGGAGACGCTTAAATGCCTTAGATATTAAATTGATACTCACCATGATGACGAACTTACCAACTTGTAGAATGCTTCTCAAGCATGTCTGATAGGCCCATCCAAATGCCCTAGGTGTCATATGTTGCTCATGTCACCGATTGATGCTTACACGATGAAGGAGGATTAGGGGTTCAAATGTTTCCAGAGAATATGTAGCGCTCTGATGATATTCCTTATGATTGACAACATTTTATTTTCCCTTTTTCCTTTTCTTTCTTTGGATAATTCATTTTATTTTACTTTTTTCCTCTCGTGTTGAAAAATACCTTCTTAAAGGCTTCAAACACCCTAGAGACTATGTAACACCCTAGCGATGTATCTGCAAGTGGTATGGGACTGGGTGAGCCTCTCAGTAAGTAACTAAGATAGGATTTTGCTAGTCTCCCTGTGAGCCTAAAATCTCCTTCTTCCCATAGAATGAGGAACGACCCCTTCTTGGGTCAGTTTATATAACCTAAATAAATGGATATGACAGGGATTCATGAGATGGAAAGTGGTAAGTATGATCAGGAACTATACGATGACATATTCAAAACAAACCCCAATAGTGCTCCATTTTCCCCAAGAGTATCCTAAATAACCTAAGATAATAAGTCAAGTTATGACAGAGGAAGAAGTATAACCAACGAGATAATGACTAATAGTTAGAAGGGACTCTCTAGGAGAAGCTTAAATGCCTTAGATATTAAATTGATACTCACCATGATGACGGACTTACCAACTTGCAACATGCTTCTCAAGGATGCATGATAGGCCCATCCAAATTCCATGGGTGTCATATGCTACTCATGTTGTTGCGTGATGCTTACAATATTAAGGAGGATTAGGGGTTCTAATTTGCATGTACATGCACATATTTTGTCTTTCCATGTCTTCAACTTGGGTGCCTCTAAATGTTCTTTCTGAAATAGTTATCGACCAGCGGGGGGTGTTTCCGTCCTTATACACACTTGAAAACGTGGACTAAGTCTCAATCCAGTTAGTGTGTTCTTGGAGACATAATGTCTAACTTCAAGTCCACTGTCACCTCGACTTGAACCTCTTCTGTCTAGGCTTACTCCTAGGGAATCCAAGGGGGGTAGACCCCAGTTACTATGTGAGATTAAAGGTTAATTATAGGAGTTTATTTTAATTGGTTAAAGTTCTAGGGGGATCTAGCCTATATGAGAGTCAACAATGAAAATGCAAGATTTCAATGCAAAGACAAACCCTTTCCCTAAGTCAACTAATACTAGTGCTTAATGTTGGGCAAGGGGTCAACTAAGTTAAGGGGATTAGACTTTACAAAAGATTACAATTAGATACAAAATAATTACTTTGCAAAATTTACAATTGAATTAGACACAAGTAAACGAAATAAACAATCTATACAAAGAATACACAGAATAACAACAATATACAATTATTAACAAATGAAATAGGCAAGCACTAACTAACTTGACTTGATTTGTGCAGTGAAAGGAAAGAGTATTCAAGAGAAGATCACCACAACACAACAAGCCAAAAACCCAAACAATGAAGTGCCTCCACAAGATGCACAACTTCAAGGGGTAATCTTCATTGGCATCAACATGACTACAAACCTAAACAAGAAGTGCCTCCACAAGATGCACAACTTCAAGGGGTGATTAAACATAAAGTGAGAAAAACCTCCACAAGCAAGTGATGCGCAACTACTAGTTAATCATCCACAATGCTCAATAAATTGCATGTAAAGTAACTTAGGTGAAATGCTTGCAAAATTAAAGAGCATAAACCATCAAAATATTAAGAAATTATACCAAGTTGAGGTGGATTAAGTTTTAGGGTTTCTTAAGTTGATTAAGTTAAGGTGTGAATCCTAAAACTATGTGACTTCCCTATAACTCTCCCCGCTTATACCAAAAATACTATTGGGTGCTCAAAAAGTGAGGCAAACAAGGCTACACCATAGCTACACATGTCAATCTGAGAACAAAATTACTCCACAAGGGGGACACCTAGTGTCATGATGTAATGTCCCCACTTTGGGACATCATTACATTACATAGGGTTATGATGAACAGAGTAGCTAGATGGAGGTTATAGCGAGTATAGAGATTATTGAGAGGTATTTTGGGGTCCGGCTTGCATCGCTCATTACATTTCATCATTATGATCCATTCCACACAGGTTGGCTTTGGTTCCGTTGCATTTCGACGATTTCCAGGATTTTGAGTATTTTGAGATATAAGTTAATTAAATTCACCGAAGAGGTCATTTTGGGCACAATACTTGGAGGAACCTCTCAGTGTAATAGCTATTTGGAATCAGGAAGTGACTTTCATTGACTAGGGAAGCCACTAGGAGAGATAATGCGCTTTTCAGAGGTAAAAAGGTTAATTAATTAATTAAAGTGATTTAATTGATTAATTAATAATTAAAAAAGAAAAGTCACTTTGGAGAGACAAGGGGATGCAGGAAGTATAAATAAGAGGCAAGGGCCTCTATTCATTGATTCATGTATGTTTATCATTTTGATATCTAGCTTCTAGCTAGAGGGCCCATCTCTTGGGGATTTTGAGGGTTTTGACTCAACAAACCCTAGAGGATGATTCCGTGGTGAAAGGTTCCACCTAGCTTGTCCCAAGCTTGGTCTCAGGGATGCAATACTCCCCCACACCATTCTAGTTCAGATCTACATCAGTGCAGGAGGGTTCTACACCAGCCACGGGCACAAGAAGAGAGAGGGCGCACCATTGGGGGTTTTCCAACAAGGGGGGCACACTTGTGGAGTTAGACTCATTCATTTTGGTTGAGGAGAAGGGATTTCAGGAATTCCAAATATTGGGTTTCCCTTGCAGGTGTCATAACACAATTCTTGGTGTATTCCAGAGGTATTTTGGTAGAGGATTTATTTGTATTGAGAGTGGGATGATTTCCCAAGAGGAGGGCGCATCATTATTTGGAGGGTGGCTAGATCCAAGGGTCTAGCAGGTCCTTTTATGATTTGAGAACTTTGGTTTTCATTTCCGTGTCTTGATATATCATTCTAGTAGGTTTGTGGAGCCTTTAGAGGTCTTTAGGAGGGAGGCTGAATTATCTAGGGGTTCAAGCATCCAGGGGGGCGCACCATTCCTTGGAGGAGAGGGAGATCCAAGAGTTTGGGGAGTATCGTGGATATTTGAGCACCTGGGTTGTTCTTACAGTTACCTGGTCTACTGTTTGGCATCTTCATTGGAGCATTTGGACATCTTTGGAAATAAGGCGGAATTGTTGAGGCTATTCAGGGTTCCAACAGGGTGTGGCATCTTCCATATTGGGGGTTGACACTTCATATGACCCATATCTTATTGTATTGGTATTCATGGTGTACTCAAACTTTGGAGGCTTATTATAGTATCTTATTGGAGCATTTTGTAGCAGATCCTATTCTTTTATTGGATCCATCTGTTGAGCATTCCAGATCAACATCTTCATTGTATCAGGTTCTCTTACTAGTATGAATAAGATCGGATCTGAGGAATTTTTGGGTTGTCTACTATATTTTTGATCTTGTATATGGTTGAGGTATGTTTCATTGATTTATATTCCTATCTGTTGCTGCAAACACACATTAAAACTCATCAGTATAACCTTAGTGCAACCTAAGAGACAATAATAAGAAAAGTGTTTGACGAAATACCACAACCAGAAAAAGTTTAAAAAGACACACAAACCGTGATGTTTCTGGGCATATTGGCTTGGGAACATTACAGTGGTATCATAGCTTAGATTCCTGATAGCTAGTGGGAATTAGCGCATGCATGCAGAGCCTAGACTCCTGCCATCCTGCGGGGTCTTACACAAGGAGAAATGGATGAGATATACTTTGAGATAATATTCTTGGAGATAAAATATTCAGCCCTTAGAAAGGAAGCTAGGGCTCAAATAACCTTCCCACAATATGTAGCCTTAAGAAATCCTAGTTGGAGAGAAGAGGATGTTTTACACGGGATCATCATAGCAGAGGAAAAGAGAGCAGTAATAGCTAGATGGATGGAAGAACAGAGTAACCCCACACCCATTAGGAGCACACAAATTTGCTATAGTTGCAAGGTGCCTTGGGAACCAGATCATAGGTGTAGGGGTAAGGATCAGAAGCACATTATTGAGGTGCACTATGATAGTGATGATGAGGTGTGTGAGGATGGAGCGATAGATGTTGATTTGGGGCAGCCTGATGATGATAATGACTCTTGCACAGAGGCTAGCGATTCTTTCATGCTTGAGGATGATAGTGACCCTTGCGCATTGGAGGAGCACTGGGTTGGACAAGATGATAGCACCGGTGTTTCAGCAGATGTATCACATGATATTGATGAACTTACACCTCAATAGAGTGGTGACACTAGTGAGTATTCACATGTGTTAGCACCTAGATATGACAATCTTCCTAGGATGACCATGACACATTTACCCATGATAGCCACGTCACCCGAGGATAGTAGTGGAATGTTAGATATGATGGAGGAGCCGTACGTGAGATATGCACACCAGAGACACATGGATCCACAGATCCAGGAGGAGACATATGACGTGTAGACAATTGATCTTACATTCACACACCAACATGAGGATATTGAGTCACCTCTTTTGGAGACTCCATTAGTTGAGAAAATTATGGAGATTGACAGGTTGATGGGGAACTTACATCCAGGATCAGACTGCATTGATGAGGATGCACTCTTTATTGGTCAGGACAACCATAGCACGTGTCTGGACACATCTATATGGGATCCAGGCGCAGATGATAGTAGCAGGGTGAGTGCACAGGAGGATACAACTGCTCATACAAGATACAATGTGATTTAGAGGGAGATAACATCTAGTGATGGGGTGTAGTGGAATATAGGAGGACCCAAAAACACAATATACATTGGGCAATTTAGCACGTTATCTTATGCAGAGAGTGTTTTAGGGGATTCCATAGTTGATACTAGTAGGACTGACACTAGCAGTGAGGGATATGAGGTGGCACCTCAAAATGACTGTGATCAAGAGTCACACCACTTAGCAACATAGTTGAGAGTCAGTGAGGATATGATCATGGCAGCCACCATGTGCAGTGATGACATGCATGCATTGATGACAGATTACTGTTGGAGAGCATCAATGGCACATGGTAGTTCAGATGAGGGATTTACCATGGATGAATTTCACACTCTTAGGGAGAGAGTGTCTATGATGAGGACCGACTACCAAAATTTGTTGACAGAGAATGACTACCTCTTGGGGATTAGTGAGATGTATCAAAGGTCCTTGAGAGTGTGAGAGTTTGAGGTGGACCGACTCACTCAGGAGTTGGAGAGCACTCGAGGATTCTTTAGAGGCACACAGACTGCCCTTCAAGAATCAGAGTCCAGATCAGAGGAGCTTCTTGAGGAGATCCATCAGAGATCCACTTCATCTATCCTAGTGGACACTCTGATATGTCCTTCGGTGACATGGATAGAGGA
>JZKD02S1870133.1:12120-23818 GCA_000966675.3 Picea glauca | reverse complement strand
AAAACCAACAGGATAACAGAGAGCTACCACCCAGGGTGATTGATCATTTCCACAAATTCAATATTTTTCATGAGAACCATCCACTCTTCATTTAAAAACAAAATTCCACACACTTGCAACACTTAGGAGAACACAAACCCATACACCTGAGCCAATAATCATTTCATAACCATATAAGAATCACGAAATAGCCAAAAAAATACATACCTGGAATTGAATTCCTTAAAACGAGAGCTGACCGAGGGGTCCCTCCTTGCTAAAAATCTGGAGTATAACCACAACAACAAGATCAAAAAATGGCCTGACTAGGGTGGCAACTAACAGGAGGAGTAAAGGTACCATGCAGTAAATGCATGTCGCCTCCACCCACCATGCATTAACTCATCAGTACATGCCAACACATTAACCATTAATCAACCATGTATTGAAACCCTCACAACATTAAAAACTAATAGCGTGACTCATGCCATAACACAATTCAAGTCCCATATAATTCAACCATTTGAATAACCATTAGCACTATGACCTTACCAAATGTGCCATCAACATTCCATACGATATGCGTATTAAACATATAACTCAATTAAATCATATAATCATCACTTGTTAGCTAGGATTCAACCATAATCATTAAGACTTTTATGCATGTAGTATAGTGTATGGGGTAGTTAAAATTCCATCCTTTTGCATTGTTTCTTATTCTTTCCCAATTGTTTGCATGTGGTATTTGCAACATTAGGTCCCTTTTCTTTACATTTGTTATAACATTTTTTCTCTCTCAAGCTTGTCCTTCATGTAATTTCACTAACATGTTTGTTGTGCAGGTGTGATAAAAACAGACAACAATGACATTAATGAATATCATAGGCTGTAGTAACATAAGGAATCGACACTTCATAAGCTCAAATCATAACCAATAACATCAAGATCTTCATCAACTATGTAAGTCGTGTCGCACATCGTCACAACATAAAAAATGAACAGATTTGCTCTCCAATAGTTCAAGGGGGTCCCACCTACTAGTATTATTTAGTTTTTTATAATAATAGGATTTAGCAACACTTTGCGGGCAGAACTTCGTTGACAATTTTAATCGTCAACAAACTGGAGACTCCATAGGAAAATTTGTTTTCAACAGATTTAGAAATCATAACTCATGGTTTCATAGACCAAGAAAAGTGATTTGGAAGATGTAATCTAGAATAATTATGCAACAGGGGGAAGTGAGCGGATTTAATGGAAATATGACCGGGAAATTGGGAATAGTTGATGAAAAGTGTTAAGTATGAGGGGTTTTTTAACCACTGTTTGCATAATCATTCAACCGGGATATTATCTAAACTTTCAAGGAGGAAAACTTATAGTCTTTCTATTAAGATCTCAATGGATGAAGACATGGCAAGAAGAAGTGGGAAATAACCAATTCCTTGTAAGACAACAATGGAAATATGTAACAATTTCAAGGGCCCTTCAGAGGAGACATCATAAAAGTTGTGTAAGCTTGACCGTTATCGACTAACAATTCTTTACAGGAGTGTCACTGTGGTAGAATTGATCCAAAAATATATCTTGAACAAACACTAAAAGCCGATAAAAACAAAAATTGCAACAGAAGTAATAATGCATAAATTAAAACAGCAGCAGTAAAAGACTCAATTGAAAAATAGCAAGAAAATAAAACTGAACTTAGAAGGAATAAATCAAGGTACCATAAGCGTAGAAAAGAAGCACAAAAATTTAAAGCATCGCTAAGCTACTAGTATACAACGAAATCTAGACAACATTAGAGATTTTCATGTCAGTTCCTCACAATATTTCAAGCAAGGGTTGTTAGTGCTATAGGGAAATAATTGATCCTATAAATATTTTGAGATATAAGAATTAGTATCCAAGATAAAAGTAATTTGGAAAGGACCGATCATTTGGAAATCTGATGTAATCATCAGTCCCTGGATACACACAATTTTATCATCAAGATAGAGATGGAGACTGACCAATTCATCGAGAGTCATGTGCATAGGTTTTTTAAAAGCAGTACCTGTATCAAGTAAGATAAAAAGTCGACGTTTGTAAGGCATGATATTGTAATTAGTAATGAAAGTGGTTTTGTGAAAATTTCCCCCTTTTACTTTGATTCTCTTATAACCAAACAGACTGTCAAGTAAGGGTCTTAACTGTGACTCTGCAACATGTTGCATAAACATTTCCATATTGAGAGGGGGAAAGGGATTTCTTATAATTTCTTGCCTGAAAGTTCGAAGACTAATACGAGTTCTGATATTATCAGTGGTACTCAAGGCCAATTTCCAAATTGAGACCCATTTAGGGTGGGCTGAAAAAACATTCCAGCCCTTAAGAAATCTCTCAAATCCCTTCGAAAGGGTGATTCCAGTGCAGAGTTAACAAGTTCTTGTTTTTGCCTAGCTAGTTTCATAATATGTTGAACTAGACCAGGATCAAAACCATGAAGAGCCTCATAAAACCAAGAAAAAACCTTTTTAGTTTCACTGAGTAACCCGGTGAACCTCATCTCTTCTTTACCAGAACATTGGACATTTATTTTAATATTCGTTGAAGGTTCAAATGTCCTAATGTTCAGGAGGATGGTTTCAATCACCTCTTCCTGTAACTCCTCTTCTCTTTGTTTTTCTTTATTGCCTACAACACTCAAGGAAAATGAACTCTCAAGAGGAGTCAAGTTTTAAAGAATCTTATTATTTTCTATAGGTATAATCTCCTCGAGCTTAAGAGGTTCATTTTGAATGACAACACAAATGTTCTCATCGTTAGGGATGGCCTTCCAAGATCCTTCATTTTTAGGGATGTATGGACAATGTAGAGATTGAAAGGAACAATCGGGCCCGTGAGGCAAGAGTTGATGGCTAGGAATGGTTGCAAAGACAGTTAACCGATAAACCATTAAATTCAACTTCTTCTTAACATGAGTGATGTTCAAAGATAGAAAATTTGAGACAAGTGCCCAAACAGTTTGAGAGTATTGTTCCATCAGCTTGTTTCTAGGAGGGCTTATCTTGCGTATCAGGTTCACAACAAGCTCAGAATTCTCAAAAAATGAAAGGTGACCACAACCAATATTAAGGGCATTCTCAATGCCTAATAATAGAGCTTTGAATTCAACGACATTGTTGGTACAAGAAAACTCCAATCTGTATGACAGATTATGAATTTTTCCTACAGGGGAAACCAAGGTAATAGCATCCCCATTACCTTCACTAGAGCATGAAACATCAAAGTGAATATACCATATATCATCATCTAAATCAATATTTTCCAAAGGAATGTTATCTTCTTCAGCAAAGATGGAATACACTCCTAGGTCTTCTTCAATATAGTTTACACTAGATTGCAGAACACTTTCTATGTAGGGTGAGGTTCTTCCTTCTCTAAGGACTATGATGTTCTTACCATTCCGAGGAACAGATATATGTGTCCCATCGAGTGAGAGGTATCCACCTGTTAGGGATTGCCAATCTCTCCCCAAGATAATTGAATAATTTCTTACATGCATATCAATCACTTGAATGTCGAGGGTTGTCCTTATGTCAAGATGAGTGCATAAAACCAAGGTTACATCTTTAATATCACCTATGGTTGTTTGTTGTAGACTATTATAGGAGAGCATGCTTTTGGAATTTTTGTTTGTACAAGACAAGCCTAGCTCTTCCATAATAATCTTCGACACGACACTTGGACCTGAACCACCATCAATAAGGAAAAAATGGGAAATCTTATCCATGATCTTTACAGAAATATAAAAAGGGTGGTTTTTTACTGGGTATCTAAAGTTATGTACACCTACTTTATTTACAGAAGAATCCTCTTTGTCTACCTCTTCAGAAAGATTGGCCACAACAAAAGCTTTTCCTTCCATGAATTGTTTCAGATGCATCTGTCGTTTAGGGACGATAGCCATGTCTAGGAGGGTTTCATCTACTTTGATGTTGGCCAATTGATTCAATATATTGTATTTGGAAGAGGGAAGAGGGGGAGTGATTCCTTGAATTTTAGGAATTTTAGGAACCTGGGGCACAACAACGATTGAGGATGATCTCGAGATAGAATAACTGCGAGGAGGATCAAATTTACCCTTGGGATCATAGGCTTTGTTCCTAGTGTTAATAACCATGACATCCTTTGGCCCTGCAAAGTCTAGTACATCGATCATAGCTTTTGGTATCTTACCAAAGATCTTATCTTTGGCACTCTTCTTTACCTCACATGTGGTTTCTTCGTGGTGCTCCTCGCAAAAGTTACACCAAATCCAAGGAAGGATAAATTTAATCTAAAAATTGTTTTCAACCGGATTTCTAAAGGGGGGTGAATAAGAGGATGAAGCTCCAGGGGTGATAGGAGAGACAATACCCTTCTGCTCAAATGCTATCATATGATTGTTCATATCTTGTACTAGATGTAAGAGAGTGGACATTTTTGTTTGTCTAACTGATTCTCCCTAGGGAAGACCAGTTCTCTCAAGCTATTCTTCATACTCTGAGCAAGTATGTAGAGAAAAACTGAGATTATCAATGGATTTTTCCTCAAGCCTATGACAGTAGGGAGAAGGCAATGCATTGTTGTAATGAATGAAAGCGGCTTGGTTCTGAGGGCGGATAAGTTCGGGAATCTAATTGTACAACTTGGTGAAACGCAAGTTGAAAGACTTGATGGTTTCACCATATTTATAAGTGACGTTATTGTATTCCCTCAACTTCTCGACAGGGCTTTTGGATTGCCCATAAGTGGATTGGAACCAATAGACTAACTCCTCCCAAGTAGACAGGATCTTAGGAGGAAGGTCAAATAAATCGGTTGCAACCTTTCCTTCCAAGGAATTGACAAACAAGTGCATGCAGGTGTCATTGTCGTTGGCCCCTATGTTATGAAAATCATTAGAAAATGCCACGAGGTGTTCATTAGTGCTGACAATGTTATTTCCTGGAAACTTAGGCAAATTCTCTTTAAACTTCGGAAGAGGGCGAGTAGTAGGTGCTAGGTTAAGAGGAGAGGACACATGCCACGATGTGGTTGTGGCATTTTCTTCGAACTGAAAAAGCCCATACTTTTTAATGACTTTGGTGGGGTTTGTAGTAGATTGGATCGAGATATGGTGGCTATACAAGCTACCAATCACCGATGACGATGAATATTGGGAAGATGGAGCACTTCCAGTGCCACCAGTGCCACCACTAAATTCCATCTTGTGGATGATATATGAGGGAAAGAAAGATTAGTTGGATGAATCAGATAAAGTTCTCCTTAGAGCACTTTGTTGGGTAGATAACACAAGGTTTCTTCTTCCTATTTTAGCAATAGGATTGATTTTGGGTGACAAGCCTCTTCTTCTTCTAGAAGCATGAGAGTCTAAGGAAATGAAAGAAAGGCCAAGGCTCAAAGAAACAAAAGTTTACTGTTGATTTCTAGGTTGTCTACGTCTAGCCTCCAACTATTCTTGAGCACTAATATCTCGTTCAATTTCTTCCCAAGAATGGTTAAGTTTGACACAGGTATTGGCAGTGTCTAGAATGGTGTTAAGCAGGTTCAAAGAAATGTTGGTTTGGTCTTGAATTCCAGGCTCGATATTGGGCTCCCTTTCAACAAGAAAAATCATTAATAAAAATATAGTCAAAGAATCAAATTCAGAAAAGAAATATGTATCGATGAAAATCGAATATAAAAATTAACTGGAGAGATATCGAAGATCTGCCCAGTATGGTCGCCAAAATAAATCTTGAGGAAACTATATGAAATGATCTTACTCAAGCATCTTTAGAATTTACTTGGCTAAATATAAGTAGATGAGAATATCACAATATGTTTATAGCCAACAAAAATAACATCCTAACTCACAAGTATTAATTACGAGTGCTTAGGCTGGTCTTTTATCAACAAAAAAACTTGTTGGAAATTCACTTTTTATGTAATTTTCTGAATATAACAGTTGTTGAAATAAATGTAAGAATAGAAGTAAAGACACCAAGATGATAATCAAGACATATGAGTCATAAAGTAATCCTTTATTTCATTTCAATTCACCAAAGAGTCATTTTCTTTACAAAAGGATCTCTGACAGAAAATGAAAACCAAACTCTAAAAGCTGGATCAAATTGCCACAGATTGTTGTCCACTTGACTCTGCACAATAGCCTTTATCATTCATGAAAATTAATTCACAAACATCCAAGTCTACACATAATATCAAAGATAGATCAACACCTTTGAAAAACAAGTGTCTAAATGATTTGATTCAACCATGAATATTGTTGTCTACAATAAGACCCTGCTATCATAAAAGATAATTAGGTTGTGATGAATATATAAATGAATGAAAACTGAACTATATCAGCATAAACTCAAAGACAAAACCTTAGTATGCTTTTGCTTCTGTCCTCCTCTTGTTCTTCCCTTTCCTTTTGCTTTTAACAAATTAGAATTGGTTGGAGAAGTTGAACCAATTCATTAGTTAAGTTAATTAAAAGACTCAACTAACTTTAGTTAGGGGGAAGAGTGATAATTATAATAAGGGTCATAAATAAATAATAACTAGTAGGTGGGACCCCTTGTGACTCCCTTTAGTTCATAACAATCATAACAATCATAACATAACCATTAGTTAAGCAAAAGATACCTCCTTCTGCCTCTCATCAACATATTCACTTTTGGCAATTAAAACTCATGAAATTTGAAATTATTTCAAAATAATACTCATATATCCAAAATAAACATGTCGTTCAAAAATCCCCAAAGTCAACTGTCATAAAACAATAGATATAATAAAAACTTAGAAACCATATTTCCCAGTTTGTGATGCAACCCTTCCTTGATTGTTGTTGTCACCTCTTGATTTTCTTGAATTTTCCTTTGGCTGTGTAGATCCTGTAGGCCTAATTTCACTGATCACGTGGGAACGATCATCCCTCAAATGCATCCGGGAAGACACATATTTGTCAGAGCCATTGGAGGGTGAGGAGGGGCCAGCATCGTCTTTTCCTTTATCAAGGGCATGGTGGGCCTCAATTTTCAATCTCTTGCTAGCATGGGAGGATTTCACTCGCGAGTGGTCAGGGGTAGCTTGGGAAATGGGGTTAATAGGCGGAGGAGAAGGAAAAGAAAATTTGGGCCAGCCACAATGTTGGGAGACTGTCGGGTGGAAAATCTCCTACCATCCATCATTTTCAGGGACCTTGGGTTGTAACGAGACATGAGGATGTATCGAGATACTGGGGGCTTGCGGAGATTGGAAAGGAGGCCTTTCAGGCCTATGTTGGAGTATTCCCTACCCAATCCAATTGAATAATCCAACATGAAACAATTTGCCAAGCTCTTGTGAATCAACGTCAAATTGTATGGAGAACCTGGGCCTTATTGGCCCTCGGTTCCAATTACCTCTACCTCTATTTCCTCAGCCATGGCTACCTTGACTGAAAAAAATCATCCTGCATGTGTGACCAATTAGCAAATAGTCTTTTAAATAACCATACATGACAACTCTTAAAATATGAAATAGATTTGGCCCAACAATGTATCAAACTCATGCAATCCAATCCATACAAATTATTCCACTGTTTATCAATGAGCAGGGGGTGAAAAGGGTTATGGGAGATGTGAGGGGTTTATATTGAGCGAAACATGATATCATGAGGGGAAAAGAACATGGTTACTGCTCAATGATAACAAAAATCAACTGTAAATCAAACCAATAAAACCTCATTGCAATCCACACAAGACACTGCCACTTTCATCTAGTTTAACACATAAATTCTCTTGACTGTAATGAATCTCAGAACAGGGAGTGAAAAAAATGAATATGGGAGGTGACGGGGTTTGTAATTAGCGGAAAGTGAAATAATGGAAGGGGAGGAAAACAATTACTGCTCATGAAATTAATCAAGTGATCCATAAAACATTCTGCAGTAAAAATAGATGCACCAACCAACAATCATCATGCCCAAATAACAATTTGTGTACTTAACTAGTTCACTGTCCAATAATCAAATATCCAACACATTGCCATCACAGGATAGTATGTATTCCACACAATTTGTAAAAGGTTTTGTTCCCTTCATTCAAACACTCCACATTTTATAATAATTTACGAACAATACCCATTTCCAATCTGTAACTATCAAAATCAACCACTACCCATGCATTTCTTCAATCCACAATAATACTCAAAAGTCATTTTTTTTCAAATTAACAATGAAGTTACTATCACTACAATCGGGCCCATCATTTAAATGCGATGATATTTGTTGAACATATATGTCAGTAATCAAGACCAATATGCCACACCCGAATTGACAATTAAACATACAACCCACAGTCACCATTTAGACACAAACTATGCACGTGGTAATTCGCCCGGGGGATGTAGTTCTGCCGCTGTTTAAAAATAAAAACTATTCAATGTGAATTAAAAGTTGGGCCACCCATCCAACATGACTGTTATCAACAACATGCCTGCTTTAACAAGTGATCATTGCAAAACATGCTTAAAACTTTGTGAGTATCTCTGAGTGTGAAAATCAAGCTACCCATACTACACACAGTCACAATAATAACTCAACATATCATGTTGAGCCATTGATTAATATAATATTGATATAGTCACACCATGATCGACTATGATGTGCACACTCAACTTATACAATCAACAACCATAAAGATGTAGTGGATATACTCTCTACATTCATCTAGTTCAAGAGTCATCTGGCCCCAAAGAAAACCATAGATACCACACTCATTGTTTCATTTGCAAAAACACCATACACATACCGCGACATGCATGAGCACATCAAGCATTTGTAACCAATTCCAGCTATCATCCAAATAATCATGAGTTCCAATACTAGTGACTGTGTATCAACCAAACAATTTTCCGTTGTTGTATAAAAAAAAATCAACCTAACAAGTTGTGGCAACTACACATGCCCACGTATCAAATCAAATCGGGGCAGAGGCATTTTCCATCAACAATATTGAGTATTGATATAAGGAGAGTGAGTGTTCTCTTTTAGAGTGTAATAAAAAATGAAGGTCTTTTCCTTATTATCACATAAGAGGTAACCAAATTCCAAACTAACATGACTGCCATACGACCAATTGGGTGAGCCCATATTCAAAGTAACTAACCATACATTCAAACCACAATAATCGGTAGCAACTTGATAGGCATGACAATCTCCTCTCTAAAACTCTAGACTGGAGGGTTAAGGGTATACTCTGTTACCAACACTAGGGGAATGGAGCTAACTCCTCGTAATGGTGGAACCTTCGAGGCCAAGGGTGTGCACACAGAGAGAGCCATGATTCATTCATGGACAGGTAACACTCAATGGCAAGGGGGGCATAACAAAAGGTGAGGCTCCCATTCAACCTAGAAAATTCATTTAATGCACATAGGGTATAACCCTCACGTTCTTTGTCCAAACTACCACAGTACTAAGGTGAAGAGAGGGTCGAGTTAAGAATAGAACACTCACTTCATGGCCCTTAGTGTTGGAAACAACCAATGCCCAAGTGAATGAAACACAGTGTCGTAGGAGACATTCAACTACTAACCCCATAAAATCCAAAGGATGGGTTTAGTGAGAAATGCATGTAGATAGCCATCCACCCAAGACTAAAAAAAAACCCTAAAAAAAAACCAACAGGATAACAGAGAGCTACCACCCGGGCTGACTGATCATTTCCACGAATTCAATATTTTTACAGGAGAACCATCCACTCTTCATTTAAAAACAAAATTTCACACAATTGCAACACTTAGGAGAACAAACACCCATACACCTGAGCCAATAATCATTTCATAAAAAGAGCATAATCACGAAATGGCCAAAAAAATACATACCTGTAATTGAATTCCTTAAAACGAGAGTTGGCCGAGCGGTTCCTCCCTGCTAAAAATATGGATCATAACCATAGCAGCAAGATCGAACAATGGCCTGACTAGGGTGGAGGATAACAAGAGGAGTAAAGGTGACATGCAGTAAATGCACGTCGCCTCCACCCACCATGCATTAACTCATCAGTACATGCCAACACATTAACCATTAATCAACCATGTATCAAAACCCTCACAACATTAAAAACCAATAGCGCGACTCATGCCATAACACAATTCAAGTACCATATAATTCAACCATTAGCACTATGACCTTACCAAATGCACCATCAACATTCCATACCATATGCATATTAAACATATAACTCAATTAAATCGTATAATCATCACTTGTTAGCTAGGATCCAACTATAATCGTTAAGACTTTTATGCATGTAGTATAGTGTATGGGGTAGTTAAAATTCCATCCTTTTGCATTGTTTCTTATTCTTTCCCAATTGTTTGCATGTGGTATTTGCAGCATTAGGTCCCTTTTCTTTACATTTTTTATAGCATTTTGCCTCTCTCAAGCTTGTCCTTCATGTAATTTCTCTAACATGTTTGTTGTGCAGGGGCGATAAGAACAGACATCAATGACATTAATGAATAGCATAGGTTGTAGTAACACAAGGAATCAACACTTCATAAGCTCAAATCATAACCAATAACAACAAGATCTTCATCAACTATGTAAGCCCTGTTGCACCTCGCCACAACATAAAAAATGCACAGATTTGCTCTCCAATAGTTCAAGGGGGTCCCACCTACTAGTATTATTTAGTTTTTTATAATAATAGTCTTTAGCAACACTTTGCGGGCAGAACTTCATTGACAGTTTTAATCATCAACACCCACTAGACTATATTCTCATGATAAAATGGGGACTAGGAGGCAACAATGTAATTACTTGGAGAAATAAGGTTATATTATTAAAGTGGCTTTGAGAAAAGGGAAAATAAGTGAAAAGACAAAATGAGGAAAATTTAAGAAACGAATCTTAGGAGTTAACCAAAAAACTTAAGTGGAAATTAGAACCTAGGGGTATAAAATAAAAAGGAGGGCGCCTCACTCCACATTCTGGTCAATTTCATATTTTCATCTTGAGCTCTTGATCTTAGACGTTTTGGGAGAAAAAACCCTAGATATTAGCAAGAAGGTGAAATATCACTCCATTCCTGATCCAATCTTGGCCAAGGAGGTGAAATATTCCTCCCTCACCATTCTACGTAGTTACAGGTTTTTCATACAGTGAAGGAGAAGGAGAATAGGAGATTTCTAGCAAAGGGGCATTGCTTGAAGAGGTCAAGTTAGATCTAAAGAGGAGAAGGAATATTTGAGGGGAAACTTCACTTGGTAAGATTTTTGAGGGCTAGAGTGCCCTTTCAAGCTCAATTGTGAATGGTTTTCTCAGTCTATTGTTTTATTGGGAGCTTGGCACGGTTTCTTCTGAAGGAGGGCGCACTATCTAGAGTGGATCTAGATTATTGGAGGGTAAAATCATTCTCTACAACATGGAATATTATCAAAGGTGTATGCCATCTCCAGATCTACTATTCTACAATTTTTATTTGTGTATTGGGGCCTAGAATAGAGGAGGTTGAAATATCAAGGAGCCACCAACTAGAAAAGCGCGTAACTCAACCAGTTTGGGGAGATAGAATCGTAGAAGGGAAATAAATTGATCTTGTTCACTTATACTTGCAGCTATTGGGCCTTTGGAGGATTTATTTTTCACTTCTTGAGAATCTTGGGAAATATCTTCATTCCAACTTCTATATTCCATTTATGTCATTCTAGATCT
>JZKD02S1870122.1:60015-70575 GCA_000966675.3 Picea glauca | reverse complement strand
AGTAATTACTTATAACCATGAGGTAACCTAGAAAGTTCAATGTTCTTAATAGTTACTTGTAGACATAAGGCTATCATATTCATTGTTCATTGAACAAACCATTTATAATATATTCCAATGAAGCTTGACATATACAATATACAATTGAAGTGCAATATAGATTCCAACTCCATAGTCTACTTATGTGATGAAAACATATATGATGTTGGCTCAAAACAAGGTTATATTTTCTAAAATAGGAGGATGATTATCTTCGCGATAGACATTTGAGAAAGACATCCTTCACTTCAAGGATTTGTATAGAATGAACTTAAAGCCCTCTAATATTTTAACACTAACCAAAATAATAAATCTATCAAAAGATTAGACTAATTTCAGATGGAAAGTACTCTCATATTGATTTCGATACAACTAGTACTAGATTCATTATAGTTATTTATAATTTAAACATCAAAATACAAAAATAGAAATACAAACACAATTTCGATACAACTAGTACTAGATTAATTGTAGTTATTTATAATTTAAACATCAAGATACAAATATAAAAACACAAACACAAACCGAAGCAGAAGAAATTTATGAATTGAAATCGAATTAAAATAAATTTATATTAAATTTATTTCATGCATTAAAAATGATTTACATAAGTTATTTTTCTATTATTTAATATTATACTTTTATAAATTTAATTTGTTACTTTAAAATCAACAATAAACTAAGAACTTTCATATTTAAATCTAATTTAATTTTTTACTTAATTTATTTTTCTATTACTTAATATTATACTTTTATAAATTTAATTTGCTACTTTGAAATCAACAATAAACTAAGAACTTTCATATTTAAATCTAATTTAATTTTAAAAAATCAAACAAGATTAAACAAATATATAACCATATTTAAATCGATTTTAAAAAATCAAACAAAATTAAACAAATCTATAACCATATTTAAATGTCTACTTGAGAAACCATATATATGGTATGCAAATTCGTATAAAACATTTTCGAAAAGAAATTAAAGATAGATTAAGATGAGAATAGCATAATAATTACCTTAAAATCAACTGAAAATCTCAGCTCTATGAAAGCTGATACTGAATTATCTTAAGATCAACAATGCAATTTCATGTAAAACTAACCAAGATTAAACAAATCTATAAATGTCTACTTCAGAAGCCCATATACACGTTTTCTGGTTCCTTCTAGAATTTGTTCGAAAAGAGAACGCCTTTAACTAGAAAAAGGCAAAGACAAGTCTGGCCGTCAACGTCAAGAAATGAAATTGTCGGATCAAGTTGGAAGGTTCAACTCGATCCCCACCACCACATTATCCATGTTGAGGCTCAGCAACCCGGTGCGGTTCAACTCGATCCCCAGCACCACAGTATCAGACGATTTTGAAGACAGAAGGTGCTTATTCCAAAATAACGAGCACCATATATATAAGTTATTTTTAAGTTTTTACTACATCATGCAGGTAGGCATCGTTTTTGACCATCTATTAATTTAAGTTGACTTAATTTTTTTTTTCTAAAAAAGCTAAAGTTAAATATAAGAAATATAATTTTTTATTTTTCGATATATAAAATTTTGTACTTTTCTAACTTTTCATTGATTAATAAATTTAAGATATTATTGGAACCTTCACGTGGTTCGAGATTTCAAATTGATTTTAAATTAATTGAATAGACACGAGTCGGTAACTATAGCGCTCTTCCTGGCGGGGTCTCTGATTTCTGCAGCGAACTTTCCCCATGGGCGCTGCCTGACTCCTCTGTACTGCCGGGCCGTCCTATGCTTCATCTGTCCTGTCTCCCCCTCCTTCGGTTGTGGCTTTACCTTTACCCCCGATCAACATCTACATCGTCCTCCACTTCCAGCAAATGGTGGCGAATCAACTCAATTCATGCTCAAACTCGCCCCTGCAACATCCATTGTGGTCTCGCACCAATCAGATTCAGATTGATTGGTTATAGTACGCAGCCACGCGGACTGGTGGTGGTGCAGAATGACTGTTAATATTGATAAGGCTAAGGTCATGATTATTAAATCCAATAAGATCACTTATAATACCTTCGTATATGAAAACAACCACTTGGAGGAAGTGACTTCATAAAAATATATTAGAATTGATATTCACCACAAGCTCAACTAGAATTATAACATTGAGAAAATGATTATTGGGGAATGGAAAACTTATTATGGGTTTGAAAAAAATTGTAAATCAGTCGATATTTGGAGTTGGGATAAGAAGCAAATCCTCTTTCAGACTCTTGTTACACATTTTATTCTTTATGGATGTGAATTCTATGGCTGTAGTATCTCTCATGAATCTTGGAGGAAGATAGGGAAAATACAAAAGAATTTTATAATCTATCATCTCAAGATTAAAGGAAATACGCCCTATCCCATCCTCTTCTTAGAAACAAGTCTCTCCCCCATTGAGAGCATGACTATGAATAGATACCTAATGTATAATAACAAGTTAAACAACATGGAAGACAAGAGGCTTCCTAAAATTACTTCAAAATTGAGTGGCAACCACCATCGACTCAAGCGAGGATGGCATAAAGATGCCCAGTCAGGGCTAAACTATTGGGGAATCATGGAAGACACCATTTTGTAGAATAAAGATACTATTAAAAATATCATCAAATCAAAAGTTAAGGAGAAAATGTGGTGTGATAAAGAGTTGGAGAAAAAAAAAATTAAGGTATTATAAGGATGTAATCAACCCTAATCGAGAAGATCAAAATTATCTATATGTTTTGACAAGTGTAAAGAAAAAAATAAGCATTGCTAAGATACGAACAAATTATCACGAGCTCCATAGTGAAATTGGGCGTTAGTCAATTCCTAAAACACCATGGGATGAAAGATTGTGTCACCTTTGTGACACTAAAAAGGTTGAATATGAAAAGCAATTTCTCTTAGATTGTCCAGCCTATACCCAGATTAGATCTCATTTTCAAAATATTTGTCACACTACCAACCTTCCTAATCTCTTAACTCATCAAAACTATGGTGATGTTGGAAATCTTCTTTTAATGATTTTCGAGGACATAAACAAAATTCTAAAGAATCACAAGTAATCACTTGTGTAACGTCCCCGAGCGGGCAAACGCTACTGCACAGAACACACTTATACTTATATATATATCAGATGCATATGAAATAAAAAATAATGAAGTCGAATGGCTTAAAAGATTAAACATATAATTATTGCCATCATACAGAATTAATGAAATCAACAGTAAACATCATCACAATGGAATGCATGATAAGATAGTAAGTATCATAGACTAACATCACATATAAATTAAGAACAATATTAATACTTGTCTTTGAAACTGGAGTAATTCCACCAACCAGACCTTCCTAGAACCTCCCAGCCTTAAACCTCACTTATCATCATGCTCAATAGTGGGTCACCCCTGAGCTAGGATTAAGCTCCACCCAAGGTAAGGGAATCCTAGACTAGGTTGAGGTTACAGGGAAACTGCAGAGAGCAACCAGAAGGATTCCCTCCAGGAGCCTTCTTACGCCCACTACTCACAGACTCTCATTCCCCACATGCATGTTCGGCCCGAGAGTATACACCTTCACAAGCAGAGTCCATCGATGCTTCGCCTCCTCTCTGGTCCTCAGCAACAAGCCGGATCAGGAATTATCAGAGCTCTGAAGCTAGTGCTGGACTCTCTTTGGGAGAAAATCACTTCCTAGCAGACTCTCTCTCACCTAGAGGGAGTTGCTCACAGGCATGACAACCTGCTTATTCTACCACGAGCCTGACAACCCACTTCTTCAGCACACTCTTCGGCTCAATTCCAACCGGGTGAGGGCAACTGCAACAATATTAACACTCAGTTGACACCAGGATGACGACCACAACAAAAAATGGGCATGGTCTCGTAAATAGCAATGACGAGATGCTAAAACGCAACCCGCTCAACTGATTATCCAGGTGTCGGGTTCTACAAAAGACACAAATTGGATCACAGTTTTCTAGTTACAGGATGCGTGATAGGAAATTATGCAGAGGTTGTGGATGGAGGCCAAACGCAGAGACCAGACGAAATTTACGGGAATACATCGGACAATCATAGAGGTCTCACGGTTTTGGTTCTTAGAGATGTGTGCGATATGCAGAGCTCAGACGCAAAGGATGGAAGAATGAGAGAAACCCTCCCCCACGACTGAATTTTGCAGCTTTTAACTAGATGTGCCTGGGCCGACACATATCACCCATGAAGCTACATGTGTTCCTCTCTAGGAACTTAGGAAAACACTCAAAATTGTCCACCTTAGTTTTTTTTTGGAAATAGTAATAATAAATTATTATCCCTTTTTAGAGGTAAGCCCCCTAGCTTAGCCCCTAGGCCCAACACTTAGCCTTTATTTCCACTTTTTAGCCCCCATTCCCCTACCCACTCCGTGGAAGCTTATTCCCCCATCACTCTTTCTTCGTGGTCAATCTTCATGTAGCGGTGTTTAGAATTTTATTAATGTTCTACATAATACATATACAAAAGCAGACTTATGCCCTTAATACTTAGGATCTTTGGCCCAATAAACACATAATCCTACCAACTTATTAGTACTCGTCTCACCAGCCTACAAAACATGATTTACAATTCATAAACATGATTACAACAGGGCTCATCCTTGGGGATATTACAATCCCCTCCCCTTATTTTTGCACTGTCCTTAGTGAAACTTTCAGACAGTATCAACAAGATTTCCAAAATCTTCAAAAAGATGCGGGTATTCTACCTGCATAGCATCCTCATGCTCCCATGTCATGTCCTTAGGACCATACCAAGTCCACTGGACCTTTACAAGCCCTATAACTCGATTCCGGAGCTGTTTTCTTTTGTCCAATATGTGCACAAGATGCACTTGCAGGACACCTTCTTGCTCCACCTGAATCACATTCCAATCGATAACATGATTAGCATCAAGTATATATTTCTTAAGCAATGAAACATGAAACACATTATGTACAGTCATGGATGTAGGTAATGCAAGCATATATGCAACTGGCCCAATCCTTTCTAAGATTTCAAATGGCCCACAAAATCTGGCTGCCAACTTGGCACAATTTCCCAGCTTCAGGGAACTTTTGTTAACTTTTACTTTCAGGAAAACATGGTCACCCTCTTTAAACTCTCTGTGGGTTCTGTTTTTATCAGCATAACTCTTCTGCTTGTCTTGGACAACTTTCAAATTCTGTTTAATTTTTAGCATTTGTTCTTCCATTTCCTTGAGCAAATCTGGCCCAACTACTGCTCTGTCAGGTGGATTATCCCAGCTTACTGGAGTATTTCACTTTCTGCCATAAAACGATTCAAATGGGCTCATCTTCAACAATGCTTGATACCCATTGTTGTAGGCGAATTCTACCAAGTGCAGGTAGTCTTCCCATTTCGATGGTTTGTCCATCACATACATCCTTAGCATGTCTTCTATTACTCTGTTCACCCTCTTTGTCTATCCATCAGACTCAGGATGATAAGCTGTATTGAAATTTAGATTCATTTTGAATCCCTTGAATAACCCTTTCCAGAAATTTGAGGTAAATTTTGGGTCTTGGTCGGGCACAATCGTATTGGGAATTCCGTGCAATCGTGCCACTTCCTTCATAAAAATATCAGCAAAATCTATTGCCTTATGAGTGGTGTTTAACGAAATGAAATGGGCATATTTTGTAAGCTTGTCCACCACCACCATAATGGAATCATGTTGCTTGCTTGTTTTGGGCAATCCAGTGATGAAATCCATCGTTACTACTTCCCACATCCACTCAAGAATGCGTAAAGGTTGCAACAACCCTGTTGGGTGCTTGTGCTCATCTTTAACCTTTTGGCATTCCATACATATGGCAATGTATTCTGCAAAGTCTTTCTTCATAGCTGGCCAGAAATAATGGCTCTTGATTGCTGCCACAGTTTTCTAATATCCAGGGTGCCCTGCATAAGGGACATTATGAATTTCATGCAAAATCAAACGTTTCAAGTCCCAGACATTAGGTACATAAATTCTGTTCTAGTATATAATTATTCCATTAGTTCCCAATTTATAATTTTCCACTTTCTGTGGAATCTCACTTTGATGTAGCTTTGCTACCAGCGCCCTGTACTGCAAATTTGTATTTGCAGCCTCCAAAATTCTTCCCTTTATATTAGTTTGGTACATGCTAATGGTTGTAGCATGTAAGTTGTGCACCTTCCTACTAAGTGCATCAACCACCTTGTTTTGCTTCCCTTTGATATGCTTGATATCAAAGTCGTATTCACACAGAAACTCCAACCACCTACTTTGCCTAGCATTTAGGGTGGGCTAGTCAAACAAGTATTTCAGACCATTGTGGTCTATTCTCAATTCAAATCTCCTCTCCATGAGGTAATGTCTCCATTTCCTCAGAGCGTGAATCACTGAATGATTTCTATCAACTCCAAATCATGAGTGGCATAATTCTTTTCATGCTCTTTCAGCTTCCTGGACTCGTAACAGATTACAAATCCATTCTGACTGAGGACTCCTCCCAATCGTTCTTTGCATGCATCGGTGCACACCACAAAATCCACATTTGGGTCTGCAATCTTCAGTATTGGAGCACTGGTTAGTAACTGCTTCAATCGCTGGAAGTTTTTCTCACACTCTTCAGTCCATTGAAACTTCGTTTCCTTCCTTTGTAAGGAAGTGATAGGGTAGGCTATCTTTGAGAACCTTGTGATAAACCTTCGGTAATGACCCGCTAGACCCATAAAGGATCTAACTTCTGCCACATTCCTTAGCGTTGACCATTCTCTAATGGCCTCAATCTTTTCAAGATCTACAACTATCCCATCCTTCAAGATAATATGCCCTAAGTAATGGATTTGTTCCTGATAAAATGAGCATTTGCTCAACTTGGCATACAACTGGTGCTCTCTCAGCACTTGCAGCACCATCCTCAGGTGTTGTTCATGCTCGTCCTCTGACTTGGAATACACCAGAATGTCATCCAGGAATACTATGACAAACTTGTCTAGATAGTCCTTGAATACACCATTCATCAAGCACATAAAAACAACAGGTGTGCTCGATAGCCCAAACGATACAACTGTGAACTCGTAATGACCATACCTTGTTCTAAAGGAAGTCTTGGTGATGTCTTCATCCTTTGTTCTTACCTGGTGATATTTTGATCTGAGATCTATCTTCAAAAATATCTTCACATCCTTCAACTGATAGAAGAGGTCATCAATCCTCGATAGAGGGTACTTGTTCTTGACAGTTACTTTGTTCAATCGTCAGAAATCAATGCACATCCTCAACATTCTGTCTTTCTTCTTCACGAATAGGACCGGGGCACCCCAAGGTGACATGCTTGGGCATATGTACCCCTTCTTCATAATCTCTTCAAGCTGCAATTGCAACTCTTTTAGCTCTGGCGTACTCATTCTATAAGGAGCTTTTGACACTGGAGCTGCTCCAGGCATCAAATTTACAGAGAAATCAATATCTCTCTTTGGAGGTAGTTTGGGTACCTCCTGAAATACATCTTCAAACTCTTTTAGTACCTCATGGTCTCCAATATTTGAGACCTCATCCTTAGATGCTTCCTCCATATGGGCTGCAAACAATTGACAACCTTTCCTGTAATATTTCTTTAGCGGTAATGCTGAAATTTCTTTGACAACTACAACTCTGGGAATTCCTTGGACTGTTTTTCAATTACCCTCCTCATCCATGCAAGTAAATTCCTTGTTATGACAGTCCAAGAGGGCATGGTGCTAGTCCAACTAGTCTATCCCAATTAAACAGTCATAAGAGCCTAAAGGCAGAATATTCAATTCATCCTTCGTGCTCAATCCTTTCATGTCCACAGGATAGGACTTAACCAACTCACTGACTTTCCTCTTTGTTCCTATAGCCAACTGCACTAACCAAGACTTTTCATGTTTGATTATTGACAAATGCAAACCTTCCACCACTCTAGGATCTATATAACTATGGCTATCCCCTGAATCAATTAAAATAGTAAGTGGTTGGTTGTTAATCATACCTTCCACTTCAATCATGTGCGATTGGAATTCATCTTGCTTGTTGTCCAGGGATGTGTAGATCCTTGGTATTCTACTGCCCATGTCCTCCACTGTTTCATCTTGCTGAACATTTTGGACGACTCTCGCTTTATCATTTCTGTGGGGGCAATCTCTGTACCTATGGTTTCATTTACAACCCCAACATTCCATAGGTGTCTGCCTTGGAAATTGACCAACCACTTTAGCCTTTCCGGGCTCTCTAAAAGATGGATGTCCTTGAGGACTATTTTTGAAAAAGGAAGGCTTGTTTCCCTTCTGCCTCTGTTCCTTCTTGAACTTCTTCTTGTCTTCCCAAGCCTTCTGGAAGGTAGGATTTTCTCTCTGTTGTTCATATAAACATTTCTCTCTTCTTATTGTTTCTTCCATAGACTTAGGGTCATCATATTGAATCTTGTCACCAATAGAAGGTGGTAATCCACTTAGATACCTATGAATCTTGACAATCTCCTCCTTGATGAATGGAACATACTTCAGCAGTTCCAAAAATCTTCGCTCGTATTCATCAATGGTCATGCTATCCAGTTTGAGTTCAAAGAACTCTTTCATCTTTTTGTCATAATATCTTTTAGTCAAATATTTCTTCTCAAAATACCTCTTGAATTCCTTCCAAGTGATATCTTTCTCTCTAATGTGTTGCACCTGCACAAGATGATCCCACCACATGGATGCTTTTCCTTTCAACTGATACATCACAATTCTTCTTTCGGCATGAGAGGAATAATTATGTAATTGGAAGTACTTCCTCATGCCTAACAACCATGTCTCAACATCTTCTTCTTTCTGGTGTTCTCGATCAAACATGGAAGGCTAATCTTATTCATTTCTCCTTTCAGTTCATACACCCCAAACCTCCTATGCTTCCTGGTAGGTGATGGGCTTGAACTACTGTGTGCTTCCTTACTAGAATGCTTTGGGGAGCGACGATCATGTCTGCTAACACTCCTCAATCTTCTTTTTCTCCCAGGGGTCCTGCAACTCTCTGTTTTGCTTGTGTCACTCTCCTTTTCCCATTTCCTTTCTATTCTTTCCAGACTCTTCAACATCTTTAATTTGAATTCACCCTGCTAATCCCTGACTCTCATGAGATTTCGGCTATCATCTCGGCAAGCCTGGGCATCTTTCTGCAATCTTTCAATTATTTTCATCATATGCCCTTGCTTATCCATTTCTTTTCCATGCCCATTGACTCCCAAGTTGACATCCCTTCCGTCCTTTGACTCCCAAGTTGACATCCCTTCCATTTCTTTCTGTCTCTGAATTGGAGGCAATTCATGCCTCTTCCATTTATTTGCACTCGACGACAATTATGACTGGTTTTGGCACTCACTAAACTTATGCAAATACAATGTGCAGACAACCGGAATTTGTCAGGTCATTAATCCTTAACAAATTCCATAGCATTCAAAAACAACTTGATTCAAGAAACATTCAGTTTCCATGAATTTTTTGAGCTCTGCTCGGCTCTGTAGTACACTCAGGTCATAGCCCTTTTCTTTGTTTTCCCCAACCCCACACGACCAAGGGTCGTGACCAAGTGCTATATCTACAAGGTTCTCTAAACAAAACTTCGAGGATTCGGGTTTTAGGGTTTTGGTCCTAGAGGTTCTCACACTCACTTTTCTCTCCAACTCCCAACTTCCGACCTTTCTCACCCCCGGGCCCACAACACCACTGTCACCAACCAAGGTGGTGACACGTCGTGTCCTTAAGAAGGTCCACATTACCTCGGGTGACACCATCCATCCCTACTGCGTCTACTTTTTCCTTCAGGACCCACTGGCACGTGGCACAGATCCCTTGTGTCCTCGTCAATCCCAGTGATGTCAGCTCGACCCAATACTTTGGCTCATCAGGATTTCATGATTTCGAGCCTTGGGAGTTCGTGCATCAGCACCACCCATTCTCCTGATGGACGAACTTCTGAAATGGTGACATTTCGAAGCTCCTAATCTAACGGTCATGACTTCCCCACGATTTTATGACTCAGATCTCATCAGGATTTTGCATATCACGATTTCCACACTCCTATGCAACTCCAAAGGGTTCCAAACCTTATGCACATTCCCTGGATCCAACGGTCAAGTTTTCTTCCTCCTATCTACGGTGTAGATCTTTTCGGTACTTCAGAGTTTCAGGCATCGGGAGTTCATGCCTCAACACATCTCACTTTTCTTGATAGTCAAATCCCTGAAAGGTTTCCAGGATAACTCTCATGCACCTTTTCTAGATCTGATGGTCATGAGGGATCTCCTTTCCTTTCGATCAAATCCAATGGATCCAACACTTCATGCGTTGATATCTCTCTCTCCCTCTCTCCGTCCAAATACCACGCCGACTACAGTTTTATTCTACTGCTACTCCTACTGAGCTTCTTAACACAACCAAGTAACTCCTTGGCACTCAGGAATGCTCTAAGGCTCGAAATTGGTTTCTCCAACACAATTTCACTCGACACCTTGGGTCCA
>JZKD02S1870111.1:43702-55757 GCA_000966675.3 Picea glauca | reverse complement strand
AAAATTAACATATGTGTGGGTGTAACCTTCGCAATCCTCCTAGATCGTCGATCTGTAGGTTCGGCAGGATCAACAGTTGGTGTTGATCCCACCATAGGTGAGAAGTTTCCATTGCGGAACTCAGGGAAGGAGGTAAACGTTGTGCTAGTTAGGACTCTGCAATCGCCCCTAATCGTAGATCTCCACGTCGATTAAAGCACGTCTGTTGATCCTCGATAGGAGGTTAGCGCCTAAATAATTGAGCGAGGTCATAACCTCGGTCATCTGGGTCAGATTTATAGGCCCTTAGGTCTATGGTTCTTAATACTTCATGGCTTCAGAATTCGAAGGTTTTGGTGTTAAACCGCTTCCATTCTCCCGAAGTGGGACTTTGTCGAAGTGCTTAGCGCTCTATCTTCACTCAATTCAATCTAATGATTGAGAGTGCTTTCCACTGGATTTCCATATCCACGGCTCTCGTTACTTTGTGACTTCGGCATCCGAAGGTTTTGGCGTTAAACCACCTCCATTCTCCCGAAGAGGGACTTCACCAAAGTTGCCTTGACATGGATCCAATGGCCAAGGGGCTCCCAATTACTCTCAGATCGACAGTTCGCTTTACTTTGGGATAACTGAGTGGTTCAAGGTTTAATAGTGGGCAAGTGTAACTCTCTCGGGTAAGGAAACCACTAGGTGTAGGTTAACCTGGTGGGTAACTATAACTATCAGTGACCTTTGGTCAATTTATAAACGGAAGGGTCGAAGCACTCCGAAGTTTCGAACTCTCGGAGTTCTGAAACCAAAAGGCTTAACTTCTTTTGGGCCTAGCGAGGGTTCCTAGACCCTGGGTCACATGGGTCCTTTGGAAACTTTTGTGGGCTACACACTAATTCCTTTAGTCATAATTGGGTTAAGGAAATGGGCATGAGCCCTCAGTCATGCGGGTGAAATATCTGAAGGAGGCGTCCTCCTTTCATAGGGTTTGAACTTGGAGTTCCTGCGAGGGTAGAATTTAGAGATCGGCAAGACTTAGACACTCTAGTAATTCTTGCCCAAACATGATAGCAAACTTACATCTTACGACTCTCTAAATGCTCAATTGAGTCAACATATACCCATTTAACAACACAAGTTCACAGAGAGGTAGTGCATAATTTTACTTAACCATTTAACACAGAATTCAGTCATAGACATATATATAACTCAGTCATCATTTCCATTTCAATACATAGAGTATGAAGATACTTATCAGGAAACCAGAGTTCATGAAGCAATTGTTGAAAGGGTTGCTTGTTTCCACCCAACCATAGGCTCAACCACTCCTGACAGATTTACCACTAGCCACCCCCGAGCTAGACCATGATGCTCTGAGATAGATTATGTCTTCTTGCTCAATGACAGTGAAGGACGGAGGTTACTCTCCTCCTCCTCCTACATGATCTTGGCGACTGATTTTCTCTATAACAAGCAAGGAAGACTTCTCTAGTACTCCCATAGTCACTCGTTAGCCTCATTTATCAACTTGTAATGAGAGCCCTATCCATGGCTTTGTCCGTTGATCCGAAAAGATCTTTTAAATGACAATGGTTGAGTTATTAAGCATGTGTTGATTAACCAATTAGGAAGTTGAATGAAAGAGGAATAATTATAGAAGAAACTTCACATCCATATGCATATATACAGATCTGAAATAAAGCAAGAATAACAACAAATCATAGAACACCAAAGTGATAACAGAGTTCGGCAATCTCGCCTACGTTTCTGAACCTTTGTCTCAGTGAGTGAGGCTTTCTTATTTCTATTCAAATCTTTAAAAATACATCATAGCAGTGCCAAAAGGTTACAAAATTGATCTGGTCTTTTTCTACCAGATCTCTAGAACCCAACTAAAGAAACAACACTGAAATCGGATAATCGAAGCTCCCATAAATGCCCCACAAAGGTGCGCTCCTCAATAGCTTCCCTACATAAAAATTGCTTTGGCTTGGAAAAACTTCAACATAAATCTGCTATGAATGTCCTCCCATGGCCTCAAGAAGCCCTGGTTTATATATATATATATATATGAAGTTGATAACCATCTCCCAACTTCCCCCCAAGATCTGGCCTCAAAAAGGGCCCAATATCCCCCCAAAATGACCAAATTCTCTCAATTCTATTGAATAAATCATTAAAATTCTTTTAATAAAGTTTAATAACCACTTTTTTTCCAAAAATATGTGGTGCGTCCCCTTTAGAACATGCTCCTAGTCATATTAGGCACCTGAACGTGGCCTCGGGCTAAGCTGGGCACGCTGGCCCCTTGTATCTCGGCTCTTGGTCGTATTATGGTGTCCATGTGGTCGCAACCTAGAAGCTCCAAGCTTTACGCGCCAAGCATTGGATAGAGCCCCCAGTGACATAGCCCACGATTAAGCCCCTTGGTCATTGGGCTAGCCCGACCGACCGAGGCTTAACCCTTAACCTCTGTGCACAAGCATTTAGGACCGGGTCTTATGGACTGGTGATATGACCGAGATCTGGGACTGTCACATATCATAACCGCACCAACCAATTAATACAATGGACATATGGAATGGTTGCATGACAATGTTACATCAAGGGTTGTACTCCACCATACGCGTGCCAAGCAACATACAAAGCGGTCACGTGGTAAGGTTTTATGGGTGCGTCGAGGGCTGGGGCTAGGCCCCAACCCATACCTTTGTTCGAAACCATACACATGCAAACATAAATATAAATTTTTCCCATAGTATAACAAGGACCACCACAAGGCATGCTAGCTAGCCCGACCTGCCCAAGATGTTAGCCCATACGAGAGGTCACGGGTTAAAATCCACCGCGCTCCAAACATTTTTGCAATGAACTTTAACCAATCAATGGGTGCCACATGGCAGCCCATGTTTGGACCACGTGGCACCTCACCACTCACTCAAACCGATGCCACATGTCAGCACTTGATTCGACCAATTATCCACATATGCCATGTAAGCATCGTACGAATGTGCCATGTGTCACCCTTGCAGTGGTGATACGTGTCACTCCTTGATTGGCCCACCTATCTGTCAACATCAGCAGTCCGTACGCCTAGTCACCCTTCCACATGTCACCTCCATATGCTTCCATGTCAGCGCCAACTATGCCTTGCCACGTCAATTGTACGACCTGTATAGTCAGTTGCCACGTGGCACTGTACGGACTGAACGGACTGTATAGTCATCATTTTTTGCTTGTTTGGCAAAACAAACATATTGCCATATCTGGAGCAAACGACGTTTGTTTGAGCCCATTCAAGTTGTGTTGGGTTCGTATCGATGAGGCCTACGCACACGTCCGTTTTGAAGCCATTATGACAACTTTTATCTTTAGGCCTTTCTGAGCCCCATGAAGCTCCTAGATCCAATTCTAGATCACACCTCCCCACTAAGGACCTTTTGGTCCCCAAAAAGTTATTGTCCAATCATTAAGCTTGGGATAGGGCACCCTACTTGTTCTCTGTCTTTGAACTTTGTCCTGTGCACCTGTCTCATCAAAATCAACTGTAACACAATCATGATAATTGACAGCATATTGTTAGCCATTTGTTCCCTGTCACATCTTACTGAAGCCACTATCATCCATGTAGACAACATTACTAATGATATCATCAAAAATATGACTGCAAATGTGTTGATATACTTGTAATATTTGCACGACATTAGCTTATCTTGAAGCAAATTGTGATTGATTTTCCATTCTACAATCATCTCATGTTCTTGCTTAAGATCGATTATTTGATTTGAAACAATTATAGGTGTGTTGCTTGCTTGAGCCACCTTTCTTAATTGTTCCATAGTTTGAAGAGTTTTATTTGCTTTTACATGATGATATTGAACCACATATTCTTGACATGCTTTGGTTAAATGATATTGATTCTTTGCCTTGTAGAAGATTGATTTACGATCAAACAAGTATGAACTGCCTAAGACCATTCCACATTCACTTAGTGGCACCACATCATATGTTACCTCGTCCACAAACTTATGTGAAATTGCAAATTTTAATGTGCACTGCTTGGTTATGTGCATTTGATGATTGTTGCATATCCATTTAAGTGTGTAAGGCTTATGATGTTTTTAAGTGTTTAATCCAAACTATTTAACCAATTCCTTTGAAATTAAGTTAGATTGAGATCCACTATCTATCAATGTGTCAACCTTAGTGTTCCTCATGATGACCCTTATGTGAAACAAGTTACTTTTACAATCAAATCCTTCACCAATTTTACTTGTCATACCAACCAATGAGACTCTAGATTCATCACCTGAATCCGATCCCAAGTTTGTGGGTTGTGTTGTCACTGCAACTGTTTGTCTCCCCTTCTTTTCCTTGAACCACTTCGGTCTCTTCTCAGGATGCAATTGCCAACAACGGTCCTCATCATGCCCCTCTTTCTTGCAATGCTTGCAAGAGGGGTTCTCCTCCTTTCTTGCCACTGAATTTTCCTTCTTTCCGTGCCACTTCCTTTTGTCCTCTTTCCTTGAAGACGATTCCCCTAATACACCAACACCTGTTTTCCCTACTTCAATGTATGTCTCTTGAACAGAAATCTCATCAAGATTAGTTGGTCCAAACATGAATACAGTATTTTGAATATGTCCAGGTAAACCTCCTATATACTTTATAAGAATTTCTTGGGTGTGTAAAGGAATATCTAACATCAATGCCATTTTRCGAAAGCCATATGTGTATTCTTGCACTGTTTGTCATTTTCTTAGTTTTAAAGCTTGTCATTCAATTAACTCTATCTCTTTATAACCCAAAGGATAGAATTGTTTTATAAGTGCAGAAATAAAACTTTGCCATGATGGAAATACATTACCCACTTGTTGTGTGCCATTTTGCAACTTTCTTTACCACCAGAYGAGTGTTGTGCYTGCAATTCTAAGTGATGCCAACTTGATCTGAGTTGCCTCATCCTTGCTCTGTTGCACACTGTAATAAACCTCCATATGTCTRAACCAATCGTCAAGTCTCTTTGCATTAACTTCACCATCATACATGGGTAATTCGAATTTAACATYAAGTTTTAGTAAAGGCATTTCATTCTTATGTTTATGGACATGTTTCTTTGCGGTGCTTTTAGAACTTGAACTTGAAGAAGAAGGAGAAGAAGGAGGTTCAGATGGTGGTGAAGGAGGAATTTGAGGAGGATCCTCTCCTTCTTCACTTTTTCCCTTTGAAGATTCACCTAGATTCRGTCGCTTCCATTCCAAGTAATTCTCATACAAAACCTTCATCATCTCCGACATGGCAAAGAAATTTTTTCGAAACTCTTTCTGATCCTGAGAAAGTCCCTCTTCTGATGCCATCTTCTTGCTTTGAGAAGTTCTCTTTCTCAATCCAATCAATGGATTCTCTTCAACAAGATCACCTTCACCGTGATGTAGATTTTCCTTGGTTAACATGCAAAACTCAAATCCAAACGTCAACTAGCTCTGATAACACTTGATCTGAAAAGATCTTTTAAATGACAATAGTTGAGTTATTAAGCATGTGTTGATTAACCAATTAGGAAGTTGAATGAAAGAGGAAGAATTATAGAAGAAACATCACAACCATATATATATATATATAAATAAAGAAGAATAGCAAACCATAGAACACCAAAGTGATAACGAAGTCCTGCAATCTCGCCTACGTCTTCGGGCCTTTGTCTCAGTGGGTGAGGTTTTCTTATTTTTGTTCAAAGATTTAAAAGTACATCACAAAAATTCCAAAAGGTTACAAAAATGATATGGTCTTTTTCTACCAGATATCTAGAACCTAATAAAAGAAATGGCACTAAAATCAGATGACCGGAGCTCCCAGAAATGGCCCGCAAAGGTGCGCTCCTCAATAGCTTCCCTGCATAAAAATGGCTTTGGTTTGGAAAAACTTCAACATAAATCTTCTCTAAATGTCCTCCCATGGCCTCAAGAAGCCCTGGTTTATATAGATCTGAAGTTGGTAACCATATCCCAACTTCCCCCCAAGATCTGGCCTCAAAAAGGGCCCAATATCTCCCAAAAATGACCAAAATCTCTCAATTCTGCTGAATAAATCATTAAAAATCTTATAATAAAGTTTAATAACCAATTTTTTTCCAAAAATATGTGGCGCAACCCCTTTAGAACGGGCTCCTGGTCATATTAGGAACCTAAACGTGGCCTCTAGCTAAGCTGGGCGCGCTAGCCCCTTGTATCTCGGCTCCTGGTCGTTTTATGGTGGCCATATGGCCGCAGTCTAAAAGATCCAAGCTCCATGCACCAAGCATTGGATAGAGCCCCCCAGTGACATAGCCCATGGTTAAGCCCCATGGTCGGCGGGCTAGCCCGACCGACCGGGGATTAACCCTTAACCTCCGCGCGCAAGCATTTAGGATCGGGTCTTATGAAATGGTGATATGACCGGGATCTGGGGCTGCCACTTATCATAACCGCGCCAACCAATTAATACAATAGACATATGGAATAGTTGTTGGACACACCGACTACGCTAAGAGGGGGGGTGAACAATGTAGGGCTCTTTTCCCCAAAACTTCCCCTTCACAAAATTCATCAGTTAGCAATCACCATTTACTCATTACTTATTGTTGTCATTTGTAATCAGTTAAATGCGAGCATATATCAAGAACATATATTAGCAATATATCATCAACAAATCATCACCACAAGGAACACAAGATGTATGTAAAATTTTATTTTTATTACGGACTACAATCCTTGGGTTATCAACAACAACTGAATAGAGTACAACTCTACAAGAGCACCAGCTCTATAATGCAAGACTCAGCTTACACCCTTAGCACCAATTGAGATGAAGCAACAATCCTCAACAGATATCAACCTGTCAACAGGTACGCGACCTGTTGGTAGTGAAGCATGTGTATGTGCGTGCCCTACCAGTAGTACAACTCGTGTATGTACGTAGCCAGTCTGTACTACAGCCTGTGTATCACATCTGAGTTACTTAGGGTTTTCTCTTCAAGATCAACTCAGATCCTCTGCAACCTTCAATCACATTATCTTATGTCTTTCACTGTCTAATCTGACCCATAACCAATCACAACACATCCAAGCTCTCCAACAACTTACTCATGCCTCTCAACCATACAATATGAATGTTACTCATCATGTATAAGAAACCAGTATAGTATAGCAATCATCTCAATATATAAGAGTGTTGCTCGCTCTATCAACCAACACAAACCACATCGCAATAGCCATACCAAGAATGCCTTAAGCATTCACTACACAACAAGCAAGAGTAATCATCAAGACAACAATGTAACCATACAAGAGTTTCTATGGCAGATCTGAGCACTTAGAATGTAGATCTAGAACCTACTTCAGTCTTCAAGAGTCTGGCACCAGCTCACACACAAGTCTTCGTGAATTTATCCACTATACACACTCTGTCCTCATTCAGCCCACATATGTATGTGCCCTGGCTCACTGCAACCCGCGTATACATCATAAACTAGGGTTTCTGAACTTCCGAGATTTTTTCCATCACGATCTCAGACTTACCAAAACTTTGATGCATCCATGAGATCCTCCAGATCTCCTCTCTCTCAAAATATATCTTCAATACATGCTCAAGAGATGCAATTTCACAAGAGACCCTTGCCTCTTATTTATACTTTCCAAGTAGCTTCCTTAGAAGCATCTTCTAGGTCACTTAACTGGCCACTTCTAGGTCACTTAACCCATTTTCCTCATTTTAGGGTTAACTACTTTCCATAATTAGAAATTTCTCCATTACTTTATCATTTAAATATTCCTCCTTGACTTTGTCACCTCACTTTATCATTTAAATAATCTTATTTGATTGTGTCACTTCACTTTATTATTTAAATAATCCTTCTTGACTTTGTCACTTTACTTTATTATTTAAATAATAATTTCTTCTTTGCAAGCTCTTTGACTTCTTTGACCTTTTGGGGATTCAAGCCGACATATGAGGATCCTCCAAATTTGTAAGGCCATAACTCTCAAACCATAAGGAGTTATGTGACATTCCACATACCACCGGAAATGGTATGACAAGCACTATCCATCT
The DNA here is from genome assembly GCA_000966675.3 of Picea glauca. NCBI lineage: Eukaryota > Viridiplantae > Streptophyta > Pinopsida > Pinales > Pinaceae > Picea > Picea glauca. Next base: position 47,696 of record JZKD02S1870111.1, on the reverse strand, counting down.
AGGATAGTTCCACTAACAAACTCATCTCATTATTCCACATTTAAGCATGGGTTCTCCAACCATACTTATAGGATAACTCAACTGTAAAGCATCTTCTCATGAGGGCTTTCACCATAAGGGAACCAATTTGGAGTTCATCCATTTGTACACCTTATCAACCATGATAAGACAATAATGATTCATCTTTACATCAATCCAACAATGCATCATATACCAATGAAACCACATTGATCCATCATACTTCATCCATATACTATGATAAGACATTGTTCATTTGACATCACTCAACACTAATCATTTGACATCAAACCTTTGACCTTTGACATCATTCAATCATCCTTTGGCATCAATCAATCACATGACATCAATTCTTTGACATAAATTAATTAAACCTTTGGCATCAATGACAACATGATCCAGCAATGGTCGCATGACAATGTTACGTCAAGGGTTGTACTCCACCATACGCACGCCAAGCAACATATAAAGCGGTCTCGTGGTAAGGTTTTATGGGTGCGTCGAGGGCTGGGGCTAGGCCCAAGCCCATACCTCCATCTGAAACCATACACATGCAAAATTAAATACATTTTTTTCCCATAGTATAATAAGGACCACCATGAGGTCGGATGGCTAGCCCAGCCTGCCCAAGACATTAGCCTGTACGAGAGGTCACAGGTTCAAATCCACTGCACTCCAAACATTTTTTCAATGAACTCTAACCAATCAATGGGTGCCACATGGCAGCCCATGTCTGGGCCACGTAGCACATCACCACTCGCTCAAACCAATGCCACGTGTCAACACTTGATTCGACCAACTGTCCACATCTTCCACGTCACATGTGACATAAGCATTGTACGGATGTGCCATGTGTCACCCTTGCAATGGTGACACGTGTCATTTCCTGATTGGCCCACCTGTCTGTCCACATCAACAGTCTGTATGCCCAGTCACCTTTCCACGTGTCACCTCCAGATGTTTCCATGTCAGCGCCAAATGTGCCTTGCCACGTTAGTTGTACAACATGTACATTCAACTGCCACTTGGCACTGTACAGACTATACAATCATCATTTTTTTCATGTTTGGAAAAATGAACGGATTGCCATATCTGGAGAAATTGACGTGTGTTTGAGCCCATTCAAGTTGTGTTGAGTTTGTATCAACGAGGCCTACACACATGTCCGTTTTGAAGCCATTATGAGAACTTTTATTTTTAGGCCTTTCTGAGCCCCATTAAGCTCCTAGATCCAATTATGGATCGTATGAAGATACTTATCAGAAAACCAAAGTTCGTGAAGTGACTATTGAAATGGGTGTTTGTTTCCACCCAACCATAGACACAACCACTCCAGACAGATTTACCACTGGCCACCCCCGAGTTAGACCATGATGATCTGAGATCGATTATGTCTTCTTACTCAGTGACAGTGAAGGACGAAGGTTACTCTCCTCCTCCTCCTACAGGATCCTGGTGACTGATTTTCTCTATAACAAGCAAGGAGGACTGGTCTAGTACTCCCATAGTCACTTGTTAGCCTCGTTTATCAACTTGTAACGAGAGCCCTATCCATAGCTTTGTGCATTCAGAACGAGTTTATTTCCTAGTTCTTTCTCGAACCAGAGAGCTACAAAATTTTCTTTTCTCTTCTTGAGATCGCTCTCTCAACTCTGCTCTCTTCGTAAATCTCTTCTTTTCCCCCTTAGCCTTTTCCCGTGAATTGCCTCTTTCTTGCCTTTCTCAGTAGGGTTTCATGGGTCTGAATCCCCCAACTCGTGGTCAGGTCTGAAATTATTACAAAGGGGTACTCTGCCCCATCTCCTCATTAACTCTTGAGGAGGACTCTTCCATCTACCACTCTGACTGGTAATTCAAATCTAGGTCAGGGGATTGTTCTAAGTCATTAAATCCAGTAAGGTACTGGTTTGGTGGGGGTCATATCAACCATTTTTTGTTCCCCTCACCATCTCTCTCATAGCATCCATGGTCCATCTTGGCAAACCCTCACTTTCAACATTTATACAACACTTATCCACTTTCTATTAAAATCAAAAAATACATGCATTGACATTTTATACAAAGGTTCATCAAATCAGACATTCGCACATATCTAGTTTGCCATAGTTTCTTGGCCAGTTATAGTTATATTTACAGACTGGGGAAAACAGGGTGTTACACTTCACAAAAAGCATAAAATTCAATTTGTAGGATATCAGACCATTGGGGTAATATTTGTGAAAATTTTGATTCTATCAACAAAGCAAGGGTGACTCACTACAAAACAATGTATACCCAATCAACAATGGGAAGCCTAAGTAGCATCATTTATGTCACCTCGGTTTTCCTTGAATGGATAAGTGAGCATGATAACGAGAATCTAATGGCACCAATACATGAATAAGAACTCAATTGAGCAACCCTAAAACTCCAAGCAAACAAATTCTCGGGATCAAACACACTCTCCATTGAATTTTTTCAGGGATTTTGGGAGATTATATACAACGATCTACTCATGATCATCAAAAAATCCAAAAAGGAGGACATATTCATCGAGCCTTCAGTTCCATATTCTTGGATACAATCCCCAAGGTAAGAAATCCCACTATCTTTGATCATTTTCATCCCATTTCATTGTACAATAGTATATAAAAAATTATATCCAACATCACATCTTTTTGCCTCAAGCCAATGCTCTCCTCCCACATTTCCCAAGAAAAAATGGGTTCTCTACATGGAAGGGACATACAAGATTCCATTGGATCTACTTGTGAGGTACTCCACTCTGTCAAGACCCCCAGTAAAAGAGTATTCATGTTGGGTCATTTCACGTTGGGGGGTTAAGACCCAAGGTTCATCCAAAGTTGAACAACAAAAACCCCAAAGCATCAACACATCAATCCTCGGCCAAGGATGAAGAAGGCCTCACCTAAGACGCTATGAGGATCACAGAGACCATTTGGTCTTGTTTTAGGGATGAAGGGATAAATACACATAGATCCATCTAGGTTGAAATTCATACAATCCATCGATAATTACTTTAACAATTAACAATATATGACATAAGAAAACACATCCAATCGATACACAAATAACACATGATAGATTAGAATCATTGTAGCTTTATTATCATCCTTCAATTAAATACACACAGACAATGAGAAACTCATTCCTTAACAAAAACATAGTCTTTATTTTCCTCGGATGATTCCCCAAATGACATTACATTGTGCCATGCACTTCTCTTTAGAATCTATAAAAGAGGACAAACTCAGACTTACAACCAAAGACATTACCAAAACATATGCTCAGAGTGCACTCAATAGCACCCATACAACAACAACCCACGAACCAATCCACTAACTAACTAACTAACTTACTATTAGCGGCAAGTTAATTTACCCACTGACTAACTCTTTTTTATGTTGTCATTGCTTCCTTTTAAATCCTTCTCCACTCTAGCGCTTCGTCTCTTTCAATTCTGCCCCACTCGTTCCTCTAGCTTCCATCCCGCATGTTTATGTCACTTGTCTGCTCTCCATGTAGCCTTTCTGGAATCGAGGAAATCGTAGCTACCTTTCCAACTCATCTTCTTTATGCTCCATGTTCCCTTGTGATGTTGGAAGTAATCATTCGAGGAGATTTCCCGAAGTTCATTTTCTTGATTCTGGTGTACATGCATTGTCTTCTTGATTTCCAACACGCATCCCAAAAATCAGACCAACGCGCATTGGCAGAACTGTAATTTGTTTTCATTAACAAAAATTGATCCAATGTGTGCTTCTTATCAATCCTCTTGCATCTACTTGAGTGAGCGCAAAACTGGAATGAGCGCGCACAAGTTCGTTTTTGCACATGCACGATATTTACCCAAAACTTTGGGTGCCAACAGGCCCCCACCATTATTACTTGGCTCATCCTTGAGCCAATTGCCTTAGGGAATGATCGATGCCACAAAGGAAATTGTGTTCTTGAGTTCCTGCACGAACTCCATGAA
>JZKD02S1870111.1:24679-39305 GCA_000966675.3 Picea glauca | reverse complement strand
TCAAAATTGTTGGCAAGATTGGTAACAATGCTTTTCGTTTAGATTTGCCTCCATATATGCAGATGTATGCAGTTGTTAATGTTGAGAATTTGAAGTTGTATGAGCCTTTGTTGATTGATGATCAAAGAGAGCATGTTCAGATTCCTTCCATAGATGATTTTTGTCCAGAGTATCTAACAGAACTGCAGGAAGACACCATACTTGACAGGAGAATGCGAACTTCGAAGCGTGGAAATGTGGAGTATTTGCGAGTTGGTATTAAAGGGATGAATCCAAGCAAGGCCAAGTGGATTGAGGTTAGAAGGGTGAGGGATCTATACCCTCATCTTCACATAGACTGAGATAGTCTTTTGGAGGTCCAAAATCTTCCCAATGGGGAGGTGTGATCAGGGGATCAAATTTTGCTCAATTTTCAAAGTGCTCGGAATGCGATGAAAATAGTTCCATTGCGTCCGTCTCGTCTTCCTAATTCCGGCGGTATATTTACTTTCGCAAACGGAGTCCGTATGAAGGAGTTATCGTGATCTGTCCGCCAAGACAAACAGGCAAAATTTTGGATGCTGACTGTACCTATCCGTACAATCCATACGGTGACGTGGCAGGGCCGTACCATCATGATGACATGGCACATTTTCATTGGTCGATTGTTGGTGAATACGGTGCTGACATGTGTCATTGGATAGTCAATGAAGTGAGGACATGTGGCCCAATTCATTGGCGCCACGTGTCACTCGTTGACTGGTTATTAGGTTCATGTGTAAAATGTAATGGAGGCCGCGGGGTTTGACCCCCGGACCTCTCACACTATACAAAGCCCTCGCCAACCTTCGCTAATCATCATGCCGCCAAATGTTTCTTGTTTTATATGTCAAAGCGATTGCATTTAAGTTTGGTCGTAAGCTTTGAACGAAAAGGGGGCGGGCCGGGGCTAAGCCCCGACCCATGGTTCCATAGCATAACACATATAATCGTGTGTTAATATTACCCGCGCGCAAACCATATATTATATATGTAATAACCATTGATATGACCACCGTATATGAATGGTGCGGTTGTAATATTTATGCACACGGATGAATGTTATAACCAAACCAAAGTTTAAAACTATATATTTGTATGTGCGCGGGGTTGGAATATAACCCGTGAGTTTTGGTTTAAAATGCGCGGTTCCAACGGTTATGGTAGTTTAAACTACTATTTCTCCTAGCCCAAGGTTCTATGCGCCATGTGCCCAAGTGCCGAGGCGGTTAGGGGCTGGCGCGGCCTTAACCGTCCTACGGTTTGTACCGGTGCGCGGTTGCTTACGAGACTGAGTTTTTACGCTTAAATGAGCGTGTGAGCCAGGTTTGCTCAAGGAGGAGTACAATTTGTAGAACCAGAGACAGCAAGTTGGAGAAGGAGACTTCAAGGAAGCATATCTTTCTCATTTTTCGACCGTTTCAAGTGTCGAAAGAGCCCAGACAGGGGTTTTGGGATGCTAGGAAGCCATTGGAGCAGTCGGTTTGTAATTTTGAGCATTGTAAGGCATTTTTTTGAGCACTTTGAGCAATTTAATAATAATGATCCATTGGAAGCTGGACCAGGAGATGTATCCCGGAGAGGGGTGAACTCCTTTATCAAGTTGTTGTGTTTATGTGCTGATGTTCAATTGTTTATGCTGCTGTCTATGTGTATTTTTCATAAGTAATCCTTACTTTATGTGTTGCAAATTGATCATGTTGCTTTAAACACATAACATTTAACTTGCAATAATTATTCAAGTTTTTCAAGTCTTCTTCATTTTTAGATCATTGGCAATCAGGTTCCTTGAGGATGCCTTGGATTTCCTGTGTGAGTTGAATGACCGCATAGACATCAGTTGTTGTGACCCAGGGTTCGTCCAAAGTTGACCAACAAAAAACCCAAAGCATCAACATATCAATCCTCAACCAAGGCTAAGGAAGGCCTCGCCTGGGATGCTATGAGGATCATAGAGACCATTTGGTCTTGTGTCAAGGATGAAGGGATAAACACACAAATATCCATCCAAGTTGACATTCATACAATCCATCAGTAATTACTTTAACAATTAACAATATATGACATAAGCAAACAAATCCAACCGAAACACAAGTAACACATGATAGATCATAATCGTTTCAGCTTTATTATTATCCTTCCATTAAATACACATAGACAGTAGGCAACTCATTCCTTGACAACAACATAGTCTTTATTTTCCTCAAATAATTCCCCAAATTACATTACATTGTGCCATGCACTTCTCTTCAAACTCTATAAAAGAGGATAGACTTGGAACTAGAGACATTACAAAAACACATGCTCAGAGTGAGCCCAATAGCACCCATACAACAACAGCCCACAAACCAATTCACTAACTAACTGACTAACTCATTATTAGCGATAAGCTAATTTACCCACTGACTAACTCTTTTTATTTTCAGCGTTGCTTCCTTTTATATCCTTCTCTTCTCTAGCGCTCTGACTCTTTCAGTCCTGCCCCACTTGTTTCTCTCGCTGCTAGTCCTGCATGCTTCTTTCACCTTCCTGCACTCCACTTATCTATTCTGGAATCGAGGTAATCATAGCTACCTCGTCAACTCATATTCTTTATGCTCCATGTTCCCTTGTGCTGTGTTGAGATCCATTTTTGTCACATTTTCCCACCCAACAGAGTCAGTGTTTTGCTAGTAATATTTGTCCATCTATTCCATAAAACTTCATTAAACATCATTATTCACCATTATATATCAAGTGTGGTTAATACATATTTTTTCTATGTTTATAGCGATTAAAGATGATTATATCATAGTTTTGTTGACAATGGTTCATGTTAAGAATTCTTGTAGATCAAGCGCCTTCTCCAAGTGATCACCAAATGATCTTCAAAGTGTTCTTATATTTACAGTGGTCCTCACCAAGCTTCCAAACACCTTTTGTTGATTTTAAAGAGCATGTTCAACATTCTCGTACATGCAGTTCTTGTACCCGATATTGTAGCTTAGCTTATTGGTGCATCTCTGGACAAAAATCGAGAACATGGGTTTTCTCTGCAGTAGCATCGACATGCTCTCACGTGCGTCAGAACCTTGTTACAGGATTTTTCCCCTGTGACTTTGGGTCATGTCATAGTAGAGTGAGACCATATGTAAAATACAGAACCTACCCTCACACACAATAATGCTATAAGAAAATAACTACTTTGAGAAGAGAAGAAGAGAAGGAGAGAAGGAGAGACTTCACACCTTGTATCCTACGTCTGATGTTGATCCTCCCTTTCCACCTTTGATTTTACTCTTGATCTCCACTTGTATCAACCTGCAAAAGAATACTGAGTCTATGCTACAACAAGGTAGTTATGAATTCAAAGCATACATATAATGTGCAAAAATTTAAGTATATAAACCAAACTAACATATATCAACATATTGAATCAATTTACACATGTATGGAGGGAAAGATAACTCTTTTATTGAAAATAATGTAAGTAGGTAGTTACAACCTGACTCTAACCGTCAACACTACCTCGAAGCCAACCGCTCAAGTTCTTCCACTGGTCCTTCAATCATCAACTCAACACGATGGATCTTCCTCAAATGACTCAGAAGGGATAGGAACATACCCTACAACCACATATGGGAGAAGAAGGAATGTTGGAAAACAAGTTCCAGATCAAGGGGATGCTACTCAGAGGATCAAGGAAAGTAGGGAAACTTGCAAATTTGTTAGCATAATCTTGCACCCAGGTTGTCCTCCTCATCCATGCCCTCAAAGGTGTATTTATACCATCCTCAAGGGGTTGAGGTGGTTGAATTCTATTTTTAACGGGCCAATGGGGAGTTTGGGAACGAGCCCAACTGAAAACTCCACCTGAAAAACATGGAATATTTATTTTTCCATATTTTTTAGGGCATCCATGAGTTGCAAATTAGCAAGGCATGGATATCCGCGATTTCCACACAAGTGACCCACGGATGGAAAAAAAATTGTTGTTTTTTAGATGAGTTTGATGAAGGAGGATGAGATTTAAGTTTATAAGCTAAGGAAAAGGGTTAGGCCATCTCACAAATGAAATTGATGTGGCAATTTGTGGTATAATAGATGTCTTATAATGTGTGAGGTCAGAAGGGAAATTGATGGTCGAAATACATTATAACTTGAGAGGCGATGATTCATTGAAGTAGATCCAATGAAAGCTCGTGAACAGTTGATCCAAGAATAGAAACTGTCAGCAAAGATCAAGTAAGAGTATTATTTTACCAAGTCAGGGATACCCATGCTCAAGAGTGATGTAAGCATGGCCACCAAATAAAGTACACTGTGGATCTGTGGCATATAGGAAAGTATGATTGATTTCTATTTCCACGAGCAATACATAGTGGATCCATGTGATATAGATAAAGCAACAATCATGGCTATGAAGAATACAAAGTGGATCCATGCAAAATGTATATCATAGCCAGGAATGGATACACGATGGAGTTATGTCTCAAAATCAAATTAGAGGATATCTAGAACCAATGGAGTGAGAAAATCGATCATCTGCAAGTACCAATGTCTTAGGGGTGGTACAATATATGTTGGGTAGGAGAACAAAAGATGTGATGCTTGTACTTCACCCAAAGTCTTCAAAACGATCTGTCGTGGTACAAATATACACTATGTGAATAGATGTGTTGGGGTCGAACATAGTGAGAGTCGTTTGATTACCGGTCATTGATGTATATCGTTAAAAAATGTGAGATGACCCACCAATGATGATAATGGAAATCAAAGTACCATGGTACAATCTAACAAGTGTGAATAAATGAGATGGTGTCGAACAATTAGTAGAAGTTATCGATTAGAGGGCATTGATGTATTCCCACAGTCAATAGTGAGGGAACTTGCCACTGATGGATACAAGCCCCAAGGTACCACAAATAAATCTAGATCTCTTTCCCATAGCAAGATGTGTTGAAGTTGATAGGAAGAGATCTGTTGGAAGGAAGGCATTAAGGAATCCTCCATCGTGTAGCAGCAAGGGTAGCAGAAGGCCAAAGATTTGGAAGGACTCAAACGAATAGATTGTAAGGACCACACCAAGGTATGACTATGGCATGCACCAAATGGAATAGTGCATGACCGAAACTCTCTGAATAATAGCCAATAATGGAGACTACTGACAAAGACAAGGAATCCACCTATGGGGTCAGATGGAAACCAAGGTAATACATGAATCCCTATGTGTGATTATTTTTTACATTGAACACAAGGGAAACCGCTCAGTCAGTGACCAATGATGGTTTTTCATATGTTGATCGCAATGTCACCTATCAATGATGTAAATAGATTTAGGGTGCAACTCTAGGGTCATACTCTCAAAGCAATGTGTTGGAATCGATAAGAGTAGACCCGCCTACAAGAAGTCAATGAGGACCTTCTAAGCTAGCACGAGTGAGATGAAAAGATACTTGTGATGATGAGATGTACTTGACTGACACAGGAAGATCAACTTGAAAGGTCAGATACTTTCTGTAGAATGGTCGACTCAGGTTGAAGCTTCCCTTGAAAAAAACACAACACATTATGTGACTTAGGCAGCATGGATTATAAACTGGGATACTTTTGTGATACAAGAGATATCATCAAATGCTCCATATGGTTGGAAGAATAACCAATCGGAGGAGATTATACTCAAAAATGAGAAAAATTATTCTAAAGATATACTAAACCCAAAATATCGAGACACTAACTCAAAGATTGTTCTTTGTTCAAGGGTGACAAGAATCTTGCCAACAAAAGAGAAAGATGCATTCCCATTTCTTTTTTATTTTTTTGTCGTTTTCATATTATTAAAGCCTGGAAAAAAATAAAAGAATGCTATAGTACAGTGGAGGAAACAAGTGTTACAAGCAAACACACTAGTTACAAAGCGCAAGGAACATACCTATGCTCAATGCAAGGAAGGATGTGCAGGATAAGAACACTTACGGGAATGTCTCCTCTAGGGATAAAGGTGTCAAGTCACAAAGACATAAATTGTAAGGCTAGCAACTGGTAGGAATGCATAAACAAATGGTTCAACAATAGCAAATTAAAGCCAACATTAGTTTTAGAAGCACGAGTGGATAATATGCAATGCAATTACAACTCAAAAAAAAATTGGAAGCCATGTGGGTAGGTTATCCAACAAGAGATTGAGAGGAAGTTATGAAGCCTCAATGAAAAGACATGGCAGGATTAAACAGGCCTTTCGAGCCTACTGAAACAACTATAGCATGGGTGTCAAAATTGTCAGTGAGGTATTAACTAGGACACCCATGAAGAGGTAAGCTCTACCATTCACAAACAACACCTTGAAAGCGGTTTGAGGGGTGTAGTGCCACTAATGAATGGGGTGTATCCTAAGGCATATATGTGAGCGATATGGATAACTGCATTGTGCAGGCGGAAATGAACCTACCCTTTATGCCAGTAAATGACACAATGTCTACTAAAGAATCTAAAAAAGGTGTTGATATAAGTATCAACATGTGGTAGGGGGAGTCTTGTAGGTAATGGATAGAAAAAGATTGAGAAGAAGATATGCAGCTTCAACGCAAATTCATGGCGGGGATAAACAAGACTCCCGACCCTAAATAGAAACTTGTAGCATGGGAACCAGAATGAAAAGGGATTATAAGCTATGATGCTCATGGAAGATAGGATCTACCACATGAATTACAAAACTTCTAAACAATAGATAAGGTTATGTGTTGCAACTTAGTGGGGTTGATCCTAAGTCAAAATGAAACAGGAAACGGAAAATGCAAAAATGCATGGAGGGGAAAATCTAACCTATATGCTAGTTTCGAGATCATTACCAGTTAGAACGGATCGAGATGGAACGAAAAGGTACCAAAGAAAATGTCTCCAAAGTCTTGTATATAAGACCAAAAAAACTTACCCAGAAGTTAATAATTCCAATGTAGAAACCTATGATAAAAACATGTGCTAAGGGATACATAACTTGAAAACAAGAAATTCTAAAAGTACAATATGTATAGAGGACTGAACAACCTTGCGAATTATGCATAGTGGCTCTCTAGGTAGAGCCCATTGCTAGGATTAGGCCAAGGGCTTCTTTGGTAACCAACTTGTAAAGCTTCCAGTTCAAGAGGAGGTCGAAAATCCATAATCAGAGCTTCAAGGATAGCCTCATCTAAAACAAACTCAACATCCATGAAATCAGGGCTCGACAACTCACAAATACTAGGGCTCAAGGTCTTACAAACATCAAGATTAGACTCAAGAGGAAACACCAAATTACTCAGGCCAAAAGTGGGAAGCAAGGGCTCCCATTCCCCCATTGAATAAAACACTTGATCAATTTCTGAGACCTTTTCTCAAGAAGGAAAACATAACTATAAAAATTTCATATCATGAGCAATTGAACATCAACGATAAGATGCCACATAATTCCCCCGTGGTGGGGAAGAGTCTGCTCTAACACTAGGAACACACAAAGGGGAAACTTGAGCTGAAATAGAATTAGGATGGTGATTGTCAAATGAAAGTTGATCAATAGTGACAATGATTTTGTTGTGAAGGAAATTCATCACACGAAAGAGCATAAACACCACATCATTCATTGCATAAAAATAATCATGCCCAAGAAACATATTGAAGTCTAAAGGGCCTCTCATCAATAATAGATTGATTAGAATATTCTTCCCACCTAAAGTGATAGGAAACTCAGGAAGAAACCCCAAACATTCACTAGGACTTATGTCGAAATCCAACAACTCAATGGCACCTGACACAAGCTTGAGAGAACCCAATGCTTTCCAAATCGATGAGGATAAAATACTTGCAGAAGATCCTTCATCTACAATACATCAATGAACACCTTTCAATATAGGTTCAACTAGAACTGTTATCTAGAAAGGTGCAAAAGAAGGAAGGCGAGGCTCCACATGATCATTTTAATCAAAGGAAACCATCTTGGGACTTGGAGGGAGTGTACACAAAAAGAGTGGAATGCCCCAATTGTTTAGAAGGTACTAAACTAGAAATGCTAAGGACATAGTCAAAAGATGCATAACTCCCTGAAAGAAGAGTGGGATCAACGAAGATTGTGTTGGTTCAACCACTTTGGAAGACTAATCACTCTCCAAGAGAAGAGTTGGATTGGTCGAAGATTGCATCGACATGACCACTTCCTCAACCACTGGTTGAAAAGGATGTGAGAAAACATGGTCAAGAGACGCATCACCCTCCAAAATAGGACTAGTATCATTCGAATATGGGATCGTCATGATCACTTCATCAACCAACGATTGATTATACTGTTGGGAAACCAAAGACGACACAGAAATATACGGGCCTTCAGACTAGGACCATGCTCTTTGTACCATGGAAATATTAGGGCACAAATGAGTAAGGTGATCTTCTTTTCAAAGCTTACAAGGGAACTTGGGCTTACATCCTATTCATCTAGGCTTCTCAATATTATTGATGTCCTCAACATGACTTGCAGTGGTCGGTGGGTTGCCCCCTACATGACTTGTAGTGTCTAGGCGTTGACCTCCAACATGACTTGCAGAGGTTGGTGATGTTTATAATGTGTGACTAGCAGTGACTAGACTCATGCCCCCAGCATGACCTGCAGTGGATTGTTGATTGTCATCAACATGACTTGCAATGGATTGTTGCTTGTCATCAACTTGACTTGCAGAGAATTGTTTCTTGTCATCAACATGACTTGCAGATGTTGTTGACATAACTCCAAAATGACTAGAAAAGGTTGGCTTCATGTCTCCAGCATGACTAATAGAGGTTGGTGATAGGATTCCAGCATGACTCGCAGAGGTTGTTGACTCAACGCCAATATGACTAGTAGTGACTAGACTTTTACTTCCAGTATGACTTGCAGAGGCTGGTTTCTTTCCCCCGGCATGACTCACATAGGTTGGTGACAGGTTCCCAACATGAATAGCAGAGGTTGGTGAACTCTTTTTCTTACTCTTCCTATTCCTCTTCCTTTTAGACTTCTGGTTACTAGTAGCTAGACTTTCACCAGAAGAGGGAGAAGGAGAAGGAGTAGAATTCGCAAATGTAGAAGGTAAAGGATCAACATCCATATGATGCCCATGACATAAATTGCTTATATGAGAAGCATCAAGAGCATTTGAGACATTCGAAGTGGTCCAAAACCAAACCAATAGTCCTACATTCAACCCAGGAATGTTCAAAGTGGCCATCAAGGGGGAACCAACATTTCCAAAGAATGCAAAAGCACAAGAATCCTCTTGGGAAGGGGTTCCTCGGTTGGTATCCTTAAGAAATTTGACCAAATTATTCTTATGTACAGGTTTGTCCCTTGCGGGATTGTTCATGTCCATAAAATTCTCACACACTGACTCTAGTGAACCAGTGGTATAAAAACCCATGCCTTCTAGGAGGCGGCTCCACACTTTCAAGAGAAAGACCAAGGGTCCTTCCCGACCAGTGGAGCAGTTGGTCGAACACCTTGAATCAACGATCCAAAAGCGGTGATACTGAAATAACCTTGGATCAACTATACAAATCAACAGTCCAATACAAATTCCTGAGAGAAACATCGCAAGCAAACAACTTCTCCAAAAATTCATCCCAAGTGGATGAAGCTCGGAGTCCAAAGGAATGAGAAAGTGGAAAGGGAGCTTTCGAACGAAGGCACGGGTTGATTAAATCTTGTGAACCATCAAACGAAGAAGTGAGAAGCACTTATCCCGACCTCCATTGACCATCCTTATCCAGTGCAAGCACCCACGCTTTGTGGGGCACCCTCCAACAGTACTGAAAAGTGTGATAAGAAGTATTCCCTAAGTACCACGACAAACCCTCGTAGTCACCTCTGATATCCCTAGGAAAATCAACTGAGGTCACCAACTCGCAATCAGATTTTGGGGGGTACAATCAACAATCGAGGTCAAACATATGGGAAGGGTAACTAAGCCTGAAACTCTTCTAGAGGAATGACACTATATGGGTCAGTATCACTTCAGGAAAACCACCCAATATATGATCTCTTCACTACGTTCAGTTAATCTTTGGAGGGGATATCTCATATTCTCTCCTTACGTGACCTCGTGTTTGAATCTTGTGTTAAAGGAGCTTCCCGGCTATACTTATAGGATAGTTGGATTTGATACTCTCCCTAGCTCAGACTCCTGTGTTTTTTTCCTGGACTTAGAGAAATTAACTCTCCAACCTAAACCAAGGTGATAACCCTAAACTTGTTTGTGAACCCTAGAAACAAAGTCTAGTATATTTTAAGTTTAGCATTCGTTTTAGCGATTGTTTTTAATCAAAGAGTATGGAGTGAAACTCATGTTATTTGAGACTCTTGAAAAAAATGAAACTTACAAGAACATTGGAAAATAAAACTTTACACTAATTATTCAATGAAAAAGAGTTTCAAAAAAGAAAATGCTTAAACAATCCTTCAAACCTTGAAATGCAAATTTTTCCTATGCTAGTATATTTTTCTTTTTCAAATAACAATGCAAAGTAAGAAAGAGATCTAACTAACAAAAACCAAGTTTTTTTCATTTTCTTTTTCTTTCTACTAAAGCAAGCAACATGCCTAAAGACCTTAGTGCTAGTAAGCAAATTATTTTCTTGAAAAGTTCAGAGACAAGGGAACCAGAGAGGAATGACCAACAAACAAGTAGTTTTGTCTTTTTTGTTACTAAGAGAAAATGAAATGAAAATGAGATGTGATTTTCCTTTTTCTTTTATGAACAAAGGGAAGAAGGTAAAGAGGAAGAAAACAAACAGTTAAGAATCATTGAAACACAATAATCAAACTAGAAACTCAGCCACGGGGTCTTCACTCACTGGACCTGTGACATAGCGCCTGTGTTCATGGGATATTAAAGAATGCCCCTAATTTCATTAGATATTGATAAATGCCTTCAAAAATCTTTTTTTGAACCTCCCTCCCAATACATCTTTCCAATCAAATAAACCCCTATTTTAACTAGATACCCCTTTTTATACCCCCAAATACCTATAAACCCTTGGAGACCCCACATCCCCCCCAATACTTACAATATATTGACCTTATTTTTCACAATTAAAAAAAATATCTTTATGAATGAACGTGATAAGATATTGGTCAACAGGGTGAAGCCCCCGTGAACTCATCCTAGCCACACACGATTGACCTTTAGACCCACTTAAAGAACCTTATAACTAAAACAATAACCTAACCAAAAGCAATATCTTTTAGATGATTTCAAAGTTTTCATAGACTTAACACAACAATCAAAAGCAAAAGCAAATCCAGCAGGCTCATATTGTACTAAAGGACCAAACCAGATCCTCCAAAAATGAGAGAAAAGCTCAAAAATCAAGTTTATTACACAGATCTGGGACTGTGTACACTAGGACTAGCGGACATCTGCTAGTCATACAAGGGAAAAACACTGACATATGTGACTCATAAAGGGACAAAACGTGGATGGATCAGTAAAACTTGAAAAAGAAAAAGCCAATCTAGAAAGAGGCTTCTAAAAACTTAGAAAAAGTTTATAGATGGAAAATTCTTTGAAAGGACTGTCCAGAAAATAGGAAAAGTTATAGAAATCAAAGACAACACAAGACACCCTAAGACCGACCCAAACTAGGAGAAAATAATCCCTAGTATGGTTTCCAATTCTATTACATGATTTTTCCACTGTAACCTTGGGTCATGTCACATCAGAGCGAGACCATATGTAAAAGGCGGAACCTACCCTCACACACAACAATGTTATAAGAAAATAACTACTTTGAGGAGATAAGGATAGAAGGAGAGACTTCACAGCTTGTATCCTACGTCAGATGTCGATCCTCCCTTTCCACCTTTGATTTTGCTCCTTATCTCCATTGGTATCAACCTACAAAAGAAGACCAAGTCTAAGCTGCAACAACGTAGTTATGAATTCAAAGCATACATATAATGTGCAAAAATTCAAGTAATATATGAAGCAAACTAACATATATCAACATATTGAATCTGTTTACACATGTATGGAGGGAAAGAGAACTCTTTTATTGAAAATAGTGTAAGTAAGTAGTTACAACCTGACTCTAATCGTCAACACTTCCTTGAATCCAACTATCCAGGTTCTTCCACTGGTCCTTCAAGCATACACTCAACATGATGTCTCTTCCTCAAATGACTCAAAAGGGATAGAAACACACCCTACAAACACATATGGGATAGGAAGGAATGTTAGAAAACAAGTTCTAGATCAAGGGGATGCTACTCAGAGGATCAAGGAAAGTAGGGAAACTTGCAAATTTGTCAGCATAATATTGCACCTAGGTTGTCCTCCTCATCCATGCCCTCAAAGGTGCATTTATACCATTCCCAAGGGGTTGTGGTTGTTGAATTTTGTTATTTACATGCCAAGGGAAGTTTGGGAACGATCCCAACCGAAAACTCCACCCAAAAATGTGGAATATTTTATTTTTTCATATTTTTTAGGGCATCTGCGAGTTGCAAACTAGCAAGACATGGATATCCACGGTTTGCACACAGGTGACCCACCGATCATAACAAAAATGTTGGTTTTTAGATGAGTTTGATGAAGGGGGGTGGGATTTAAGTTTACAAGATCGGGAAAAGGACTAGGCCATCTCACAAATGAAATTGATGTAGAAATTTGTGGTATAACAAACGCGCCCAAGTCGCACATGTGGACCAACACTAGATTAATGCTACAACCCGGAATTAGAAAAAGTTCCAAATAGTCAAATTCTGCCTCGATTTTCATGTAGATGAGGTTGAATCTGAAAATTCTAGAATATGGGTTTTGTCCATAATGTGGAAAACTGAGTAATTGAAGGGAGATTTTTCAAAATATGGAACAGTTTAGGAGATAATGACCGATCTTCAACACCAATCTCCCCAAATTACAGTCAAACCCATTTTTTTGTACTTTGTTCTAAAATTATCAAAATAACTTTCCAAGTTTGGGGATTCAGTTTCATCCAATCCCCGGTTCATTTCATGTATAAATAAGGCTCAAAGGATTGATAGATCATTCATTATTATCATCATCATGCTATGTAGAGAGATTGAGATTCATGAAAGGACTTATGTAAATTTCTGAAGTTTAGTGTTGATGATAAAGAAGGGTTGATGTTATGTTCATTTAGTGTGACTCCTTCCTTAATTATGTAAGCCTCTCTAGCGACACATGCTAGGTGAGGCAGGGGCCCCTGAACCTAGTATGTGTTGTTTTATATGTATTCATTAGCATTTATGTTGTGTTTGAATTAGTGTTAAGTTAATCTATTCATTATAATAGTATTGTTTGATCTGCAATTTACATTTGATTTGCTATGCTTCAATATTTGTTTTCTTATGCATTAGATTGGTAGTTTGACCCAAATACATTGCTCTTCAAGCCATGTACACCATCATTTTCTTCCTGCCACTTATATGTTTTGATTCAATTCATTCCATTTGCAATAAGATTACTCCCCTTCACTGCCCCCGCTTACCTCTTTTGTATTGCACATAACTATTGATCGACATTGATTTCTTACACTAATTCATCATGTAAGCAGTTGCAACATTCATTTAATTGATATTGCCCCAATTCTTCCAGATATTGTTTCATGGTTGTCTCCAATACCACATACTTTGGTTTGCATTTCATTTTCAAGTTGATCATGCCTTCAATACATCTCAAATCACTTACAATGAGATTGCAATACATTTCACTATAACTGTGCCTCATTCCTAATTCAATTCGACTACCATCGTTGTCTACAAATCACCCAATCATCCCATCTTTCAATGTTGATTTATAAGGGTTTTATATGCAGTTCAAAACAGAGTTCTAGTGTGCTTAACTGTTATAGAATCGTTTGTGCTATTTATTCCTTCCTTGATTGATTTGTATACATAGCCTACACAAGAATCCTCCTCATTTATTCACAACAGTCCGCTCCATTAATAAATAATTAACTTCTATCAATCATTGCGCCCCATCAACTGAGTTCATGTATACAAAGATTGATTGTAGAAATTAATTCTCATTGTTCTTTGTGTAAATGTCTACCCTTCATCTAAAAATTTAAATACACAGAGAACACACTTCATCTCATTTACTTATTATTGATAGATCTCTATTCTCAAACGTTGCCATTTATTTGTGTGCAATCAACAAAGAAATTAAACTAGTTCCCATTCATCTTGTTATCACCCCATAATTTATGGGAATCATCTTATGACTTGGATATTATCTGCATCTGGTAATCTGGTTCACAAATGATATTGCATTCTTCAAATAATTTGTGAAAAAAGAAAATAAAAAAGAAAAAGAAAAAGAAAAAGAGAAAAGAGGGCAGAAAAGAATTGAAGCAAAGGCCCCATGCAATAATAGCAACTTGGTCATACCTTTCAAGCATGACCAAGTTCTTTTAAACTTTCAATGTTGATAGGTTAGTGAATACATCTGATCAGACCATCTAATCCTGATCAGATAGCCCCTATGTTAGAATTAATGAATACATCTGATCAGACCATCTAATCCTGATCAGATAGCCCCTAGGTTAGAATTAGTGAATACATCTGATCAGACCATCTAATCCTGATCAGGTAGCCCCTAGAGAGAATAAA
>JZKD02S1870100.1:40757-64948 GCA_000966675.3 Picea glauca | reverse complement strand
TTTGGGTTTCCAGGTGAAAAATCTCTATGTAATGTTTGTATTTTCCATTGTATCTTTTCTGTTCATTTCTGAATATCAGTTTGCAGTAGATATTGTACAAGGTTAGAATTTACACCCAAACCCTCAAACTCATCAGTTACTTCAAGCATAGGAAGGTCGTCATTCTGGTTGATAGTGGAAGAACCCATAATTTTTTTCATCATCACATTTCCCAAGAAACTCATTGCTACATTATCTCAAATATCATATGTTTGCTATCGACACGGGTGGTTGTGACATTGTGTTGGGTGCAGACTGGATAAAGACTTTGGGTCCCATTCTCATGGATTTTAAGAAATTAACCATGCAATTCGACCAGGAGGGCCAACAATAGAAGTTCCAAGGAATCACCATCAATTCACCTGAGATCATTAGTTCCCATCGCATGGAAAAACTGCTCAGAAAAGGTCATTCAAGTGTTATTTCCCAACTCCATGCCATAAAAGCAATAGAGACACCCTCGGTGCCACAATACATCCAATCCATCCTTTCTAAACATCAAGTGGTATTTTCCACTCCCCAGGGACTCCCTGCTTCCCACGGTGTTCATTATCATTCCATTCCCCTTATACTAGGAAGCCTTCCTCCCAATATTCGCTTGTATAGTCACCCATTTTCCCAAAAAAATGAAATTGAGAAAAGGGTCCAGGAACTCCTTAACGCAGGCGCTATCCACCCTAGTATGAGCCCCTATTCTTCTATTGTGTTCATGGTCCTAAATAAAAAAGGTTCTTGGAAAATGTGTCCTGACTTTCGTGCCCTCAACAAACTTACCATTAAAGACAATTTTTACATCCCTATCATTGATGACCTCTTGGATGAATTGAGAGGCGCCCGGTTCTTTACTAAACTCAATCTTTTTTCTGGATACCACCATATATGTATGAAAGAGGTAGACATTCCCAAGACTGACTTTAGAACTCATGAGGGCCACTATGAGTTTTTGGTGATGCCCTTTGGCTTGTGTAATTCCCCCTCCACCTTCCAAAACCTCATGAATCATGTCTTTCATCCTTTTCTTTGTCATTTTGTCTTAGTTTTCTTTGATGATATCCTCATCTATAGAAAAACCTAGACATACCATCTTTCCCATGTGGATCGAGTTCTCCATCTACTCTCTCAACACCAACTTTTCTTGAAACAATCTAAATGTGATTTTGACAAGTCATAAGTCAAGTACTTGGGTCATCTAGTTGGAAAGGATGGTGTCAAGGTGTATCCTAAAAAGATTGAAGCTATGGAAGAATGGCCTCACCTAAAGACTCTCAAAATATTGCTTGCATTTCCGGGCTTAACATGTTATTATCGCAAGTTTGTTAATAATTATGGAAAGATTGAAACATCTCTCATTGCACTCTTAAAAAATAACTCTTTCACTTGGACTCCAGCCACGGCTCAATCTTTTCAAACCTTGAAGATGGCCATGTGCACCACCCTAGTCCTGGCCCTTCCTTATTTAACAAAGACCTTTGTCTTAGAATGTGATTCTTCAGAGAAAGGAATTGGTGCTATTCTTATGCAAGAGGGTCAGCCTTTGGCCTTTACCAACAAGCAACTATCTGAAATAAATATGGGGAAATCAATCTATGAAAATGAAATGTTATCTATTATGCATGACTTTGATCTATGGTGCCCTTATCTATCTAGCCTTTGGTGAGATTTTAGGATATGATTATGAGATTATTTACAAAAAAGGAAAAGACAATGTGGTTGTGGATGCACTTTCCTGAAAGTATGAAGATGAAGGCTTCCTTTTTTCTCTTTCCTTCATTGTACCGGATTGGCTCCAAGCCGTCTGCTAGGAATGGCTACACGATCCCAAAAGTTCACTGCTGATCCAACAATTGCAGTCCAATGCTCCAGATTCCCTAGGGTACTCTTGGCTCCATGATGAGCTTCAATACAAAGGCAGTTTGTATTTAAGCAAACAATCTAAACTTAAATCCACTGTACTTTCTGAGCTTCATGCTACACCCACAACTGGGCACTCCGGGTTTACCAAAACCTATGACAAGGTCAAACGCTATTTTTTCTGGGATGGCATGAAACAAGAAATTCCTAATTTTGTAGCTGAATGTGATGTGTGTCAACGCAACAAGTGTGAAACATTCAAATCTCTGAGCACATTACAACCGCTTACAGGCTTACCCAAATTGGGAAATAAATCAGTCATCATGGTGGTTTTTTATTGCCTTTCCAAGTATGCTCATTTATGTTCTCTTCAACACCCATTTACAACATCCACAGTGGCTCAAATTTTCATGGATCAGGTCTTCAAGATTCATGGCATGCCACACTCTATTGTTTCTGATCCCGACCCAAATTTCAACACCAATTTTTGGCAAGAACTATCCAAGCTACAAGGCACCAAATTGCATCACAGCACAACTTATCATCCCCAGACTGATGGTCAAACAGAAGTTGTCAATAAGTGTTTGGAAACATATTTGAGGTGTTTTGCCTCAGAAAAGAAAAATCAGTGGGCTCAATGGTTACCCCTATATGAATGGTGGTACAACACTTCATACCACACAACTACACACATGACTCCTTTTGAAGTGGTATATGAACAAAATCCACCTTCGGTTCTCTCATACTTAGCTGGTGTCTCAAAGGTCCAGGCAGTTGACCAAATGATTACAGTGTGAGAGGCTATTCTTCGTACCCTCAAAGAGAATTTGGTCATGGCACAAAATCTCATGAAGCAACAAGAAGATCAAGGTCTCTCTAAACGTCAATTTGAAAAAGGGGATCAGGTGTTTCTTCGACTGCAACCTTACAAGCAAAATTACCTCAAGGCCAAGCATGTTTAGAAGATAGCACCCAAATTTTATGGTCCTTATACAGTTCTCAAGTGTGTGGTACAGGTGGCCTATCAGTTATCTTTTCCCAATCATTCTAAGCTACATCCTGTTTTTCATGTTTCATGCTTAAAGAAGGTGATTGGAAATAAGTGACAAATTCAAACCAACTTTCCCGAGTTAGGCGATGAAGGATCCATTTGGATACATCCACAAGCATTTTTGGACCAGTGTGAGCATTGCCTGCATCGGAGAACCATCAAGTAAGTGTTAGTCTAGTGGAACGATAGAACTCCAGCAGATGCCACTTAGGAACCAGCTACCATTCTGCAGCAATTTCCACATCTCAAACCTTAAGGACAAGGTTGTTTTTAAGGGGGGCGATATGTTAGCGTCCTAACTCGCACATAGGTAGAACAATATATTCGAATGTAATAAATATCAATATTAATAAGTCATTTCAATAAAATAGAATAAATCAAATGTAAGAAAACCTAATAGAAGCTTCTGCTTCTAGAAGAATCTTCCTCTAGATGCTTCTTTTCATAGACATATTTAGTATAAATAGGAGTCGAGGGTATGAGAACCATAGCTTGGATATTATTGTAACAAAGATCTACTCAACTGGAGGTTTCCCCCTTGAAAAGGCCTGTGAACATTGTTTTCATAATAAAAGTGTTATTTCTGTTGTTATTCTTATATCATTTAAGTGTTATTGTGGTGATTGTTCTGGTTATATTGTTGTTATTCTTCCATTTCTAGCATTTTATTGCTATTCTTCATACTTTTTATATTTGGTATATTACAGAGGAGATCCATCCTTCTCCTTCTCCCTCCTTTATATAGAATTTCTAAGTCCCTTATTTCCCAAATTCCCATTTAATTTATTGTTCAATAATTTAATTCAGAAAAATCCTCCCCATACATGTGTCACCCATCCCCTTCATTGCACCAGAAATTAATTTTATTAATTATTTAATTAGCCTTATTTCCATCACCCACCTAAAATCATTCCTAGAATCTCTCCTAGGTTTCTGCATATTCCCTTACACAATTTAATGACTTTCCCCCTTACTAATTTACTAGTTGAGTTCAATTTAGAAAGTTCTTTAAGGCAAGATTCCTTTCTAAGTTGGTCATTCTTCCTTTTCCTTATGTTTCCCTTTTTCTTTATGTTTCCCCCCTTTTCCCTTAGTTTCCTAATTCTTTTAAATTTCCCTCTTTCTCTTTTTATCTAAACTCAAATTACTAAGTGTAGAAAATTATCTTTTTCCCCTTTTTCTTTTTAATTAATAAATTTTAATTCACATGTGTAACAAAACAATCATTTCCCTTTTACAATTTTAAATCCCTCAATAGATTGATTTTAATAATTTAATCATGTTTCTTACCCCCTTTTCATCACATGTTTAATGATGATTATTATTATTTTTATTTTTTTACCACAAGTATTACTTTAGAGCTAGATTTTATTTTTCAAGGTTGGGCGACACTTTATTAGGGAAATTGTTTTTAAATCTTTCTTATCACATTATTCATTCTAAGGCCATATAGGTTTATTCTCTTATTGGTTAACAATGCGACGTTCCCTTCAGGACACACTAGGTGTTCCAAGGGTTCCACTGGCCTCATTCTATTTCCCTTGCACGATGTGCCCTTCAGGACGCACTACGTGTTCCAAGGGTGCCACTCACCTCTTTCCATTTTTCTTGCACGAAATTCCCTTCAGGACGCACTACGTGCTCCAAGGGTACCACTCGCCTCTTGAATGACTTGGTAGACATAATAAACTTCACCAGGTGATCTTGTGGGAGACTAAGGGCCTCTAAGGAATTAGGCCCCTGCCTTATTGTGCACCCCTTAGAATCATTGTGAGCAACTGTCATAGTCTTCCCTCATGGCATCGTGGGTATTCGCAAACTAGGTAATCATTAACCTATAGTTTGAGCCACAAAATGAGTGCTAGTAGGCTGTGGCAGGGTTGTTTTCCACACCTCTCCCTCAACATCTCTGGTAGTTGTGCGTGACCCCTCTACTCCACATGTGATTCTAGTCGGCAAGCTATCGTCAACCTGCATCATCAACAAATCATGTCAGAATAAAATCCATAATCATAACATCTAATTAGATGCACATATGTCATATATAAAACAATCAAAACCCAATAGTCCACTCCCTGACTCGATCCAGATTGCAAGGGTTTCATCGATGCCTCAACATCCTCGAGGTCCAAATCCTACACACTCAAGAGAACCAATTCAATAGCACCTGTCTAAGTCAATACAAAAAAATAACATATAATCACATCCATAATTCCTCATAATCATAATCAATGAACAATAGTATAATAATTCAGATCACTTGCAAGCAAGTTTCCTCAAAGAATAAGTTCATGCAGTGTGCACAAGAGCGGGATGTTACATAAACCCCCTCTTGGTCTAAACTTTGTCCTAAAGTTTCACATTATAAGAGTGTYGAAAAATGTGTATCACACTATCATAAGTCTCTCTATCAAACAAAAAAAAGAAATTGTTGGYGCATCTCATATGCATCCTCCCAGGTCGTCGAGTCGRGACTAGAGTTGTCCCAATGGACCTTGACCCGATCTATTGTTCAACGCTGCATTTGTCGAATGCGATGATCCAACATGAGGACTGGATTAGCCRTTAGCACACACTCATCTGACACCCTCATGGTGCTCAAGTCAAAACATGTGTAGGATCACTAATCATAAGGTCTCAAACAGAGACGTGAAAGTCATCGTGCATACACCTCAAGAATTAGGCAAGGCTAGTCAATAGGCCACGTGCCTCTCCTTTCCACAATCTCGTAGGTTACCATGAGCCTAGGAGATATTTTAGCCCCTTTTCCCAACTTGATCGAACTCTTATGCGGTTTCAGCCGCAAGAATACTTGATCGCCACAATGTAACTATGGTCGACACGATGTGCATCGAAATAACTCTTCTACCAATCCTGTACTTCCTTGATCCCTTGTCTTATATTTTGCATTTAATCTTCCAATTCTTGGATTGCTTCTGGTCTCACGAAGACCTTATCCTCAAGATGATCCTAGCTCAAAGGCGCCTGACATGGTTGCCCATAAAGAACTTGAAATTCCATATTAATGGTGCTTTCGTAACTATTGTCATATGCGAATTATACCATTGGCAAGAATTATTCCCAATGCTTCTATTGGTCTATCACGTACATACACAATAATTCCTCCATGATTTGGTTTGTTCGTTTGGACTTCCCATCTGTCTCCAGGTGATATGCAACAATAAAATTAATTTGGGTTCCCAATGCCTCTTGGAACTAGTCCAAATTCGTCTGATAAACATTGATCCTCGATCGGGTATAATCCTCTTAGGTATGCCATGTAGCCCCACAATCTCATTGATAGAAACTCTAGCTATAACAGGTGCCTAATACATTGTATGCACCATAATAAAATGGGAACTCTTCAATCGAGTGTCGGCTAACAAAAAAATCTATTTGTGTCTCCTTTCCCTCAGTGGCGATCCAACATGAAATTCATCGAAATAACCTCCCATTTCAATTCCAGAATAACATGTGGTTGTAGTAATCCTCTTGGATGTATATGTTCAACCTTCACCTGCTGACATTCTAGACATCTGGTCACATAGTGGAATATGTCGACCTTCATCCCTTCCAGATGAATAAGGGTTTAAGGTCCACCCTCATCTCTGTGACTCCTGGGCAAGCCATGTACACTGCCTTGTGAGACTCATTTAGGATCAAACTCCTCAACTCGTCATTCAGTGGTACATAAATTCAATTTGTAAATCTCAGTAGTCCATCATTTTCCAATGTAAATCCTTCAAATCTTGGTACCATAATTTTTTTTTGTCCGATAAGATCCTTGACCTCTTTGTACCAATCATAATCACACTGTAAATCTAGAATAGTTTCACCTAGATTTGTCTGAAGATGAAACATCAAAAATATGTGTGGTCTTCGATTCAATGCATCTTCCACTTGGTTCATTTTTCCCTTTATGTAAGTAATATCGAAATCATACTTTCTAAGCAATTCCAACCAATTTCGTTGTCACTCATTTAGGTCACTTTGTGTAAAGAAGTGATGTAGTCCACAATGGTCCATCTTTAGTTCAAATTTTCGTCCAACAAGGTAGTCTCTCCAAACCTTCAAGGCATATACAATGGATAACAACTCCAAATCATGCATCACATAGTACTCCTCATGCCTTCTCAATTTCCTCGAGATGTAAGCGATCAGTAGACCACCTTGCATAAAGACTTCGCCTAAGCCTTCCTCGAATGCATCAGTGCATACCAAGAAGTTTGGGTCCATGTCAGGGACCTTTAGTATCAGTTTCATTGTCAACAATTACTTGAGCCTCCAAAATGATTATGTGCATTTATCAGTCCCAACAAACTTATTGTTCTTCTTCTACAATTTCGTGATCAGATTTTCTATCTTCAAAAATACCTCGATGAACCATTGATAGTATCCTACTAACCCATGAAGCTACACACTTCCAGGACATTTATCGGCGCAGGCCATTCCATAATAGCCTCGACCTTCATTGGATCCATGATGATACCTTCATCGGAGATGACATACCCTAAGTAGTGGATCTTTGATTGATAAAACACGCATTTGGACAGCTTCCCATAAAATTTTTGCTCTCTCAGACACTGTAGAACCAAGCGCAAGTGCTCTTCATGCTACTTTGTTGTCGGAGAGTAAATCTGAATATCGTCAATGAATACTTGGACAAACTTGTCCAATTACTCACGAAACACCATGCTCATCAAACTCATAAATACCCTAGGGGCATTTGTCAGTCCAACGGTAAACAGTAAACTCGTAATGTTCAAACCTCATATTAGAGGTGGTGTTAGGGACTCCATCCTCCTTGATCCGTAACTGGTGATACCCTGATCGCAATCGATCCTTGAAAACCTCATCGCACCCTTCATCTGATCGAACATATCATCAATCCTTTACAATGGATATTGATTCTTGATTGTTTCCCTATTCAATTGACAGTAGTCAATGCAGAGTCTCCATGACCCATCCTTCTTTCATATGAAAATAACAGGCACACCTCATAGTGACATACTTGGACGTATAAGTCCTAGGTCCAACAACTCCTTCAGTTTTATTCTCAACTCCTGTAACTCTGGGGTTGACATATGATAAGGCATTCTCGCTATTGGTTCAGTCCCCAGTTTTAGGTCTATGGTAAACTCCAATTCCCTCTCTGGAATAATCCTAGGTAACTCCTCCGGGAAGACATCCAGAAACTCTCTCACCATAGGAAGGTGTTATAGACCTTCCTCTACTCCCTTTTCATTTAATGCAAAGATCGCATAAATCCTACATCCCTTTCACATGCTCTTCCGTAACAGCAAGGAAGAGATAAACCTCAAGGAAATGCCATGGTTCCAACCTACAATCATGCGTCTCTATCCCTCATCATCGACCAAGCTCAATCATTTTCTCTTACAGTTGAGTATATCCTCATGCGATTCCAACAAGTCCATACCGATAACAACGTCATAAGATCCTAAGATCATGACATACATGTTGGTTCTGGCGACAAACTCTCCCAGGTTAAGGGTACAACCAGTAACCTTTCCCCCAACCTTCTGTTTGGATCTCAAATCCATCTCTACAAATATAAACTCATCATGTTTGATTGTCTTTACCTTAATCCTTTTTAGCGTTGCACCAGAGATGAAACTCTCAGTATCACTAAGATTTATCAAATACTAAAGGTTTGGTCAGTGACAGTACCTGACGTCTCAAGAACAGTCGATTGGTGCTCTTCCTGGCAGTTATTCACCATTGCATGAATTCGATGGGCCTTTCCCAAAACTCCCATGGTTGTGGGTCTGACTAATATAGATGCTCTGGCCCTTTCCTCTAGGCAGTAATGCTGGTAATGTGGCTCCCCACCATCCAACAAACTTTCTTCGGTCCAGTGATCCTGGTACCCAAAGTAGAAGCTCAATTCTAACAATAAGGCCAAACTCAAACTTCTTGACCTTAAGTTTCTAGGTAATTTGGTGTAGAGCATAACGAAGAAAGTCCAAAACAGGCCTCGTACTCGCACACCATGTGGTCGCCCCATCGCAAGGCTTTGAACTCATTGAGCTGATGCTCAATGAATTCCTATGAAATGTACCTCTCTCAAAACCATTCCTCGAACAGTTCCCATGACATGTCATTGACGATCATGTTCAGAAGTGGAAGAAGTGTCTTCCACCATAGAAGGGCTCTCCCCCTTCAGTTGAATAACCACCAAGTGGACCTTCATGCTAGAGGTCATAATCACGAAGCATGAAGCACATCTCCTTGATATACAACCATGCCTTGATCGTGCAGTCATCTGTGATAGTTGAGGATTTGCGAAATCATCTCTCTCGAGTTTTCAATGGAACCTAACGACACTGGCTAGGGCACACTATGGGCCCTGAAGCGTACATGTGCCCTGGCCTCACTCAAAATATATGGTGAATCAAGGCCTTTGACAATCCCTGAAAGGGCCTTATCACACCTCATTCTGTGGAACCACGTTGCAAACCTTTGTGGTGTCCTCTAATCGAGATCACTACATGGACATGATAATTTTTTTAGTTAGCGCTAGGTTAAAACTCAAGGGTTTACTATTGTGGAAATCATGGTGATCCACAGTCGCAGGGTTGAACCCGCTCTGGCACCATATGTAACATCCCCAATGTTATGACTACCAGCAAAACATAAAGTGCAATTTGTTTTTATTTTTTTTTTGTTGACGCAGGAAGGCAATGACGACACACAGTTGAACCACCCAATTGACGATGAACCCATGTGCACGGATCATGCAACAGACAACAACGACTCAACACACAAGCACAAAAATCAAATGGGAAAAACCTATGAAAGTCAAGGCAGATAAAACCGGCTATCGGCCCATCACAATCAAGACAACGCCTACCAGTTGAAGGACAACATCAACCACCTAAAACAATGACAATGAAAACTAGTGATAGAAACATCTACGATGTGCAACAAACACCTTGAGGTGTCACAGAATAAAGTACTAAAATTCATTTTCACTCTACACGAGAAGTGCATGACCCAGTCGGGTTTCGTGCGTGCTTCTCTATCAAGTACGCATTGATCCCATCCCAAGGAATCATGTCGCCACACTGCATCAAACACAATAGTGACTAAAGAGAAACTATAGATGATAAAACCCCAACCTATTATTCTATACTTCGGCACCGGGTAACCACATTCAATACTTTTAATTGCGCAAGGGTCAATTTATAAGAGCCAAAAGATAAACCTAGATGACATGTGAAGCATAAAAATTGGGGCACCCGATATCTAAAATCAATCAAAGGTTAGCAACAAAAATCTAAGGGAAGCAATCACATAACAACACACTTAAGAGGCAAAATGGAGTCCTAAGAAGCAATGATCTCGCTTCAATAATTCTAAGTGGAAAAAAGGTTCAACAAGCTTGACCTCCAGTATGTCAGCATTAACCGAAGACTACAACTCTCTCTTAACAAGGTTCCCAGTAATTTAAGGTTGCAAAATATACAATGGATCATTATCCCCAGTGAAGTCAAGACCACCACTACAATTCAACCATCTCAACTTCTACAACTCTAAGGAACATTTTTTATCCCTTAAAACACAATCTACATTCTCATAAACATATGATGATTCCAAATGATACAAAGGGCCTTGTATCGGAAACCATGTTGACCCATAACATTTAATGTGGATAAATAACCCTTTAAAATCTACTTGGGCACACATGAAACTTACGTTTGAAACTACTGCAATTAATAATTAAAGAAACTCTTTCAATATATAATTAAGAACGGATTTCATTAACCTTTAAAGAACTGTTGTAATAAACAATTAACTAATAAAGGTTGTCATAAACAATTAAATAAACTGATATAATAAACAATTGAAGCACTGCTTTAATAATCGTTTAAGGAACTGTTGTACAATAACACGTCTATTAATGGGTAAACTATAGGATGTTGTTTAATATATAAAAAGTGTTGTCTATTAAACAAATGGATGAAAGCATTTATCTTGTTGTCTACAGATAGATGATAAGGCTATGGGGAATTTAAGTTCCCAATTAAAAGGCTAAGTCAAAAACCTTCTTTACACAGTTAAAAGTACAAAAATGAAAGCGTAAGGTCGACAATAATCTACCATGTAGAATAAAAACAAGCGTACTGTAGCCCAAGTCGATCTCTCTGAGTCGTTGTACCACGCGCTCCATCCCACTGAGATTTCACCGGTACCTCCCAACCAATGCTAGGAGTACTCTTCTTCCTCCTTAGCCACCCGAGCTGCAAAGGGGCCACACACACTAAACCAAAGAACAACTAGCTCCCAGGTCACCTCGCAAGGCCAAGCTACCACTCCTCATCGAGCTGGGTATCCCAACTCCCACAAGCAAAGTCAGTCAAGTATAAAATTATGCTAACGTTATGCATAACAGAGGGGATCCATCCTTCTCCTCCTCCCTCCTTTATATAGAATTTCTAATTCCCTTCTTTCCCAAATTCCCATTTAATTTATTGTTCAATAATTTAACTCAAAAAAATCCTCCCGGTACATGTGTCACCCATCCCCTTCATTGCACCATAAATTAATTTCATTAATTATTTAATTACTCCTATTTCTCTCACCCACCTAAAAAAATTCCTAGAATCTCTCCTAAGTGTCCCCATATTCCCTTACACAATTTAATGACTTTCCCCCTTACTAATTTACTAGTTGAATTGAATTTAGAAAGTTCTTTAAGGCAAGATTCCTTGCTAAGTTGGTCATTCATTTTTTCCTTATGTTTCCATTTTTCTTTATGTTTCCCCCTTTTCCCCTTATTTTCATAATTCTTTTAAATTTCCCACTTTCCCTTTCTATCTAAACTCAAATTAGTAAGTGTAGAAAATTATATTTTTCCCCTTTTTCTTTTTAATTAATAAATTTTAATTAGCATGTGTAACAAAACAATCATTTCCCTTTTAAAATTTTAAATCCCTCAATAGATTTATTTTAATAATTTAATCAAGTTTCTTACCCCCTTTTAGTCACATGTTTAATGATGATTATTATAAAAAAAATATTTTACCACAAGTATTACATTAGACCTAGATTTAAATTTTCGAGGCCGGGCAACATTTTATTAGGGAAATTGTTTTTAAATCTTTCTTATCATGTTATTATTTCTAAGGCCATCTAGGTTTATTCTCTTATTAGTTAACAACGTGATGTGCCCTTCAGGATGCACTAGGTGCTCCAAGGGTTCCACTTGCCTCATTTCATTTCTATTGTGCGATGTGCCCTTCAGAACGCACTATGTGCTCCAAGGGTGTCACTCGCCTCTTTTTCATTTTTCTTGCGCAATGTGCCCTTCAAGATGCACTTTGTGCTCCAAGGGTGCCACTCGCCTCTTGACTGACTTGGTAGACCTCAAAAACCCCTGGAGTCAAAACTCCGCTAGGTGATCTTGTGGAAGACTAAGGAACTCTAAGGAATAAGGCCCCTGCCTTATTGCATGCCCCTTAGAATCATCGTGAGCAACTGTCGCAGTCTGCCCTCATGACATCGTGGGTCTTCTAGAACTAGGTAATTGTTAACCTATAGTTCAAGCCACAACGTTAGTGCTATTAGGATGTGGCAGGGTTGTTGTCCATAGCTCTCCCTCAACGTCTCTGGTAGTTATGCGTGACCCCTCTACTCCACATGTGAGTCTGGTCGGCAAGCTATCATCAGCCTGCATCATCAATGAACCATGTCAGAATAAAATATATAATCATAACATCTTATCAGATGCACATATGTCATATATAGAACAATCAAACCCCAATAGTCCACTCCCTGAATCGATCCCGAATCCAAGGGTTTCATCGATGCCTCAACATCCTCGAGGTCCAAATCCTACACACTCAAGAGAACTGAGTCAATAGCACATGTCTAAGTCAATACAACAAAATAACATATAATCACATCCATAATGCCTCATAATCATAATCAATGAAAAAAAGTATAATAATTTAGATCACTGACAAGCAAGTGTCCTCAAAGAATAAGTTCACGTAGTGTGCACAAGAGAGAGATGTTACATCATTGATGGAAACCCTTAGTCAATTATGTGATACTCCCCTTGTGTTTGCAATTCTTTATTTGTCTACAACTTCTCCCCCTTTTACATCAATGAAAAAGGGTCCCCCCCCGCCTCATCTTGTTCTTCCCTTTAATTTACAACCTATTATTTTGCATGCAACAATTATTCAAGTGAAATATTCTTGACCTGCATTTCATCCTTCAGTTTGCGAACCATTCTATAGTTTTTATCCTTCCAAAGTATATCTCTAGTTTCTCACTTGTTGACAACTGATCATTATCTAGGTTGTCTTTAATACAAGTATCCAATGTCGATTCTTCTATTTGATTGTTTTAACTGAACAAACCTTCCACTCCAAATTCATGACATTGGTCTTATAAACAAGGTGAAGCTTTAATATTTTAATTTGTTTCTCCCTCCACATTCCTTTTTGGAAAGGACCAATTAGATGACTTATATCATCCATAAGAGTAATGTAAACTTGAATTTCCATATTCACAAGGAAATATCCCATCCTTACCTTTTCTATAAATGGGGTGTACTTTCGAATGAGAATAAAAACAATCAATATCCCTACCATCTTCATCTATATTATCACATCCTTTATCATAAGAAATAGTTTCATATCTCCTTCTTTCTTTCTTTTGTTTCCTTTCCCAAACCTTTGAGTATTCTTATCTATGCTTGGCAAGAACATCTTTTTCATTATTTGTTTTAGGAGGTATGACCATAGTTCTTCTACAATAATGTGCTATGTCCCCATATCTATTTCAATTATGGAATTCAATATTGTAATAAAGTAGAGGAGAAAATGAATTGTAGTTTCTATTAGAAAACCCATGAGAACTTATGGTTTTGTTTCTCACATAATCATCCTTCGAGGTTTTGTAAGAACCTCTATTTGTATTTCCCACATTATCACTTCTTCATAAGTTGTACAATCTATTTCCTTATGACCAAAATTATTTCAATAAAAACAATATCCAATAAAGAGACTTTGGTACCAGTTTGTGCAAGGCCTTCTTGGTGGAACAACTCTTTCAAAATCATTCTTATTAATATTGTGAGAATACTTAGGCTTATGTTGGTCATCATTTCCTTTCCTACTACTTCTTTCACTGTTGATGGATCATTTGAGAATAGTGGCATAGCTTTTAGGGTTCTCTTCATTTTCCTTTTTTATGGCTTTGTGACCTTAGTTCTTGCATATCCCTTGGAACCTTTTGTTTTTTTTCATATACAAGAAATGTCTTGATGAATGGTGACATTTAGAAACTAATAAAATTATCTAATATTTCGGTACTCTTTCCAAACTTCAATCTTCTATTCAATTGATCAATTGATTTCTTTAGTTCTTTTCTTACGGAAACTATTTGAGCTTCTAGATTCTTTCAATTTTATTCCTTTTCTTTCAGATGACTTCTCACCACTTATTTTATCCTTTTTTTCCCTTCTAGTTGAGTCTTCCAAATGTTAACTATCTTGTCTATTTCTTCATGATCATGATCCTCCTCTTCATATTTATGCAATTTCTCTTTCTACTTTCTATTCCTTTCCCCGAGTCTGTCTATTTATTCTAAGAAACTAAAGAGTTTTTATTCAATATATTCTTCTTATGAATCTAGTTTTTCTTTCTGATTATCTTCATTTTCTTCATCAACATGATTTTTTTTCCATGGTTATGGAGAAAGATTCTTCTCTTTATACATATGGACACCTAGTAGAAAAAAGTATTTTTCTTCCACACTTAAAGAATTTGAAGGGTATCTTACCTTTATATTTGCCATGTTATCCTTTTAGCTTTTTCACAAATTTTGTTTCTTATGTCTCTAATTCACTGCTGGAACAATCACCAGATATCTCTTCATAAATGTTTTGAATCTTGTCCCAAATCTGTTTAGGTTATGTACACTTCATTACCTTGACAATCTCAGAATTTGATAGGTCACTCACGATGACATCTATTGTTTTTTAATTATTTTCACTTGACTCATTCCTAGCATCATATATATAACCTATTTTGACTGATTCTAAAATACAAAATCCAAGAGCCTTCCAATATGGACCTTCATTCATATAATCCATGATACATAGTTTAGTCCATCAAAAGAAGGCATTTTGTTTGTAGGGAGACATTCCTTACAATCCATATCTGATCACGATATGTCTTCCAATGGTTAAATTGTTTCTAAAGGACCATGTTATGATACCAATTGTTGAAATCATGCTTATACTTAGAAAGGGGGGGGGGGAAGAATTAGTATAAGATACTTTTAATTTTTTAACCATTCATCAATCATTCATTAGTTGATAAATAATAATCACATATAAACTCAAATCATAATGAACAGATTTTAACATAGAAACCTAATCAAGAGAAAACCATAAAACCTTTATTTATAAATGTCAGTAGGAACCAACCTACTATTACAAAAATTGTAGGCACCGACCTAATCGAAACACCGATCTCCTTAACTAACAACCATCTCAACAAGATGTAGGAATTGACGTACTGGAGGCACCAATCTACTCAACTAAGCACCAAATCAACAACAACTATATGCACAAACCTACTGTAACAATATTTGCAATCACCAACCTGTTGGAGACACGAATCCCTTCACTTGAGAACCAAATCCATAAGATATGTGTAGACACCAATCCAATATCTTCATACACAGATTACTTATGACTTCATCTACATACTTCATTCCATAGATAATCCTTCAAACCCTAGTCACATGTAGCCCTCATTCCCTAGAGATCCTCTTAGCATCATTCCCATAATATAATCCCTGATAACCACATCACAACCTCATAGCAATGTACTTTTTATCATCAAATACCTTCATTCCTTTCTATCACAACTTAAGAACAAGAAAAATCCCAAGAGAAGCCACTTAGACTTCTCTTGCACATCTTTGTATCCCCAAAAGACACCGTAGTTCCTTTAGCACACCTCAGATCACTTTTGTGCACCTTATATTTGATCTCTTGCTTGGTTTCACTACAAATGTGCATATCTATCATGTATTTGTAGTAATGTTTTCCCCGCTTTCAGGTATGACCTGTAAATACTGGCTAATTCAACCTCAATTTTATGGATGGGTTATCGAACGGAAAAATTCATATCTCATCACTCCTACGGATTTATAGGGAATGACATATACCATTGGAAAGGTCTTGGAATAATATTTCCAACCATATAACTTTTGGTCCGACTTGATCTAGGTATGTATGGTAAAAATTCCTTTAAAGATAGGGTCTCCAAATTGATCATAAAAAATCCAAAAATAATACTTTCAATAATCTCCATCATGCAATCTTTATCTTGGTCATCTATAGGCTTGTAATATTTATCTTGGACATTTGTAGGTTCCCCCTATCTTTGACACCAATTAAAACAATATTTCCAACACTAACTTGGATATGGACCCTATTTTCAATAGGATTATGGAAAATAAATCAAATGTTGAAGAGGTGTCCTTTGATCATGTATATAAAGAAATAAACCACAAAGTTGACCAGTTATTAAAGGAATAAGATTATTAAGAATATAATCTTTTTTATTTATCTCTTTTTATTTTAAGCACTCAAAAAAATCCAACTTAACTAACTCACTATATTCCCAATTTTACCTATTATTAATAATGAATAGGAACATTTTTTTGTACTTTTACATTGACTTCCTTATTATTAAAAACTAGGGTTGGAAAAATTTGTACATCTATATAAAATAGATACATAAACTACCATTTCCCTTGAAACTAAGAACCATATTCTCAATAATTTACTATTTCAAAATAAAATAATATTGTATATAAAAAATTTATAATTATGGACATTATTTTTAAAAGTTAGTTATCTATTAAAAAAACATTCAACAAATTTAACTTAAATAATTAATTGTATAAACTCCAACAAATTTAACTTAAACAAACTCCAACAAATTGTATAATAAATCTGCACAAGATGCTCATTACTCATTGAGTTTGGTAGAAAATTTAAATGAATGGGTAACTATTCTATTATGAAGTAGGTTAAATTTAAAAAATAATAATGAATAAACACCATTACTCATTGAGTTTTGAAAATTTAAATGAATGGGTAACTATTCTATTATGAAGCAAGTTAAATTTACAAAAACATAATAAATAAATACCGCGTTAAATTTAAAAAAAAAAAAAGGATGAAACACTCCCAATGGGAAGTAGGTTCAATCTTAAAAAATTAATTTAAATGAATGTTAAACACTGGTAACTTGAAGTAGGTCTCTCTTAAAATCTAAAATACAGAGAAGAAAGTCACAAATAGAAAATGACAAAAAATAAGAAGAGATGGACCTCATCCGTATCATTCCATACCATTATGAATCATATTAATCAATATTCATGTTTATGTTAATCCTTTGGTCCCACACACGAATTTCCGCGAATAAAAGATAATATCTTTTTTTACTTTATTAAATCATTCATCAATCATTCGTTACCTGAGAAACAATAATCACATATAAGGTCAAATCTCAATGCACATAGTTTAACATGGAAACCCAATTGGGCGAAAACCATAAAACTTATCCTTATAAATGTTTGTAGGCACCAACATATTGTTACAAATATTGTAGGCATCAACCTACTAGAGACAACAATCTTCTTAACTGAGAATCAACTCGGCAATATGTAGAACCAACCTACTGGAGACACCAATATCCTCAACTAAGCACCAACTCAACAACACATGTAGGAATCAACCTACTGTAACAATATTTGTAAGAACCAACCTGTTGGAAACACTGATCCACTCACTTGAGCACCAACTCAAAAATATATGTGTAGACACCAATCCAAGATCTTCATACACATAGTACTTCTGACTTCACCTGCATGCTTCATTCCATAGGCAATCCTTCAAACCATAGTCACATTTATCCTTCATTCCATATAAATCCTCATAGCCTAATTCCATAATATAATCCCCTGAGGCAACATAACAACCTCATAGTAACACACTTTGCAACATCATAGACATTATGTTACACATTATTTTCATCACCCTTATGACCGTTAATGATGTAAACCTATTTGTTGCCTTTAGAGGGGTAAATGGCCTGAATTCATGAAGAATGAAGGGAGAATAACTTTTACTAAGAGAAGAAGTTGTATTTTCCTTTGTAAAAACCCTATTAAAGAGGATTTCCGCAGGCTGCACTATAGCCAGGGTGAGGAAATTCCTGGTTTCCGTAGGTTGCACTATATCTAGGGTGAGTAAATTCCTAGTTTCCATAGGCTGCGCTATAGCTAGGGTGAATAAATGCCTGATTTTTTCACCTTGCTTTATAACTAGGTTGCGGAGTTTCCACAGGTTTCTCTATAGCTTGGGTGTGGCGGCTTTTGTACGTGGGAAAAACAAGCATCCTCTCGATGCTTCTAGAAGGAGAAGCTTCTATGGTGAGGTGGTCTCTGAATGGTTTGGATCTTACTCACTTTCATGATTTAGTGGGATCATCCTAACCTCCTCAACTTATCCTCTTCAGCTTATAAAAGGAGAGGAGCTCTCATGGAGAGAGTTAGTTGTGTTTATCTTGATGAGGGTTTGAGTTGGATTGATCTTGGGAAATTTATGTTGGCTTTGAGCTTTGTTTTGTCAAAATAGATTGTGAGTAGCTATCAGATACACAATCTCATAATCCTTGGAGAAAGAAGTGTGTGGGAAGCAAGGAACTATTGGAAGGAACCTGATGACATCAAGGCATATGGTTGTATCTTTCTTCCACATTATATAATACAGTGGCATGTTTCTTTCTCATAAAATCATTCTCATTTTATTACATGACTCCTTGATCCCATGTTTAAGTTTTCATTGAATCTATTATTGTTTCTTTCACTTTGGTTGGTTTGTGTCATTTCAGATCTGATTTCACAAGAGCACCAGAGCAGAGTAGGAACAACAAAGAGTCAAGGAAGTGATCTCAAAGGTAAGTCATCAATTCCTTCTTTAGTAATAATATCAATGATTGTAACTTAGGGAAAACACCATGTCCTGTCTTGTTTTGTTCTAGATCTAGGTGAATCTAGGGAGATTAATTTATGTCTGCATTTACCAATTTATCCAATAACAAAATTGGTGACTCCACTTGGGAACAAATTGTTTTCCTAGTTTGTCTTTCTTTCTTTATTTGATTTCTTGGTTTCTATTTTCTGAGTCACTAAGAGATCCAGCTTGACTCTCTAACTGTTAAACTTCATGGGAAAACTTTCTTAATTTTTAATTTTTTCCATTTTTGTTTGATTTCCGCACCTTGCTTTGTGGGACAGTGCGATGACTTAGGATTTATGCACCCTACCTGTTTAGACCAGTCCGGAAACTCCGCACCCTACCCATATCTGGCCTGCGGTGACCAAGGATTACCACACTATGTTAGTCTACATCCTGCGGAAATTGTGCAATTTTTTATTTTTGATGTTTTTTTCCTTACCCAGACCTTGGATTTGGTTCTGGGGTGATTTGTTGGGTTTGATTATAGTTCGCTTGACAAAAGTGTGATCGTCTTTCAACCATATTTGCCATATTTTTTCTTTGTTTTCTTTTGAAATATTTGATCTCTTCCTTTGAGTGTCTTTTTGTTACAAAGCATTGTTTTTTCTTTAGAGTTGTTTGGTGAAGGAACTTTATTTTATTTTATTGAATAATTCTTGTTAAAAGAGAAAATTTATTTGGGTTTCTTTGTTTTATATAGATATTCTATTGTTTTTATCTATCTTTAAAACAACAAATTTTAATTTCTTGCTTTATATTAGATTGGGGGCATCCTTGCATTCGAATTCTTGAAGATATTGATATTAATGAGTTTAATATATTTTGGGACATTGTGCATATGGGAATGATAAATGTTTTCTCCTTCTCGTAGTATATCTTTCATCGAAATGAAAATATTGCATCGTCATCTCTTTTCATAAATTTCTAGTCGATCAAAACACCATATTGTCCATGTCATTTTCCTCTTTAGTAACAACAGCTTAAAAATAAAGCGCTTATAAAAATTGATTAGACATTTTTATATTTTCTGGTAGAAAACCTACATTAGATTAGTTGTAGGGCTTTGGAATAGGTGTGAAAGATAACTTTCCAAATCTACAAAAAAACATAGAATTTTGAGTTACGGAGCGGTAAATCCACTTATTACATTTTGTCCTGGGAATCCCTTATAACACAAGGGTCAATCACGAGGTTGCATTGAGACTGGCAGAGTTACTCACCCTGCTTTGTTGGTCTTAGTGTAGAGATTGTTGGACAACTGAGAGGGGGGGTGAATCACTTGTTTCCGTGCTTAAACAATTATGGTTATTTTAAACTTTTTGTAGAGACTCTGAATAATAATCATAATAATGCAGGGAAATAAACAATGGAACTTTCAACATCATTCACATATATGAGAAACACAGAGACAGATATTTCCCAAGGAAACCCATGCAGGATAAAAAACTCTTTTCGTTTATATGATAAATAATGGTTACATTCTTTACAGTATCATACATATGAGCGCCAACTCATAATGAGGCTACAACCTCAACTTTGCAAGCTGCAACTTGCTGAGAGAACCAACTCTTTGTTTTCTCTAGCACCAACTAGATGGAAGCACCGACTCCCTGGTTTTTCTAGCACCAACTAGAAGGAAGCACCAACTCCCTGTGTTCAAGCACCCACTTGAACCTCTAAGGAAAACAGTCCTCCCTAGCACCTCCCAACCACCCTGAAATATAAATCTTTGCTACTGAATTTATTACAGTGATATGATGTTCGATGATGGCCTACCTAACTTATCATTCTTCTACTCCACTTCATTGCTCTGTCTGCCTTATTGCCTTTCTGCTTAGATCATTTGCACTGTTTGTTCTCCTGATTTTTAAGCTCTGTGCGCCATACCCATTCTCTGCACAGATCCTCTTCTGTTTAATTCAGCTACTGCACTTTGATTCTTCTTCACACAGGAATCACCACAGCAAACTCCAATAGCAACTGCAAATTCCCACAGCAACAACAACCTAATATCTTCTTTGTACCATGTATTTATCACTTTTGTGCACCTTGTGCATGCAATGTTCTCCATTTCGCTACATGCTTCAACGACGCCAATCTTCTCCACCTCTCGAGTGCTCTGCGAGATCAACATCGTAACTCTTSAGCTTCTCTGGCTGAAACCATCAGTGGTTTCTGGAAGTTTCACTGTTGTATGAAACAATAGCCCTGGGATCAATACTTTATTAAACGGTTCAAATCAAATCAGGATTTCATATATCACGATTTCGGCACTCTCGGCGTTCATAGTCTTAGTCACTTACGAATCCCGTGACCAAGGGTTGTGACCACAACCTTATGTCTCTCTATCGGGGTTTCGGCCTTTCCCGAGCTTTAGCCCCTTCCGGCTACACAATGGTCCATGTGACCTGCGATCATGTGACCTTGGACTTATTACTCCATCGAAGTTTTGGAACTTGCGATGACATAATGTTTATGTCCACGGGATTCTCGATTTTCCGATTCTCCATGTGCTTCATCCCTCCTGGCTGAACCCTGGTCCACGTGACCGTTACACATGAACTCAGCCTTATCCCAGCGGGGCTACGGGGTTTGTGATGCCAAGATGCACAAGTCAACGGGACTCTCGGTATGCTGAATCCCGATGTGCTCCTTATCTTTGATAGCTGGCCTTCACTATGCCACTGTCCTCCTTTGTTGTTGTGCTGACAGCTGGCCCCCACTCATCGGGGTTTCACAGATCACGATTCTGTCTTGCACAAAACTCTTATCAACGGGATCCCCGATTTCCCAATGAACGAAATGTCGATCAATGATTTTCCTCTCGGGCCTCTTCCTAATGGCACCGATCTCATGCCATGCGTCCTTCCAGATGGACGGTCCCGATTCCTCTGAGATTTTGAGACTTTCGATGTCTTGTTTCCTTCGACCTCAGGAACTCTGATTTCCCGATGGCCAATATGCCAATGGTGCCTTGATCTTCGACACCTGTCCCTCAGATGGACGGTCTCGATCCCTCCAGGATTTCGAGACTTTTGATGTCAAGTGACTTTGTCATTTCAAAGTCCCGATCGTCGATGCCTCTGCTGATGTCACACGTGGTTTGACACGTGTTAAATACTCCCACGTGTCACTTTGATTCGTTACCCACATGTGCCTGAATTGTTGAATCAGTCTGACACTTGTCACTACCTGGTTGTGCCACGTGTCACTTAGCTGACGTGGTCTCTTGACGTGGGTCAAGTTGATGGTCTAGATCATATCTTGATCTGACGGTTTAGGATCAGTCGGGATTTCACTCATTGGGATTTCAGGGTTTGTGATGTCAATGAACTTTGACATATCCAACTCGCGATTATCGAAACTCCGATGGTTAGGCTCCTGGTCCATATGACCGTTATCCCCATGACTGCAGCCAAACTTCCTTCCACTTTAAAGACCATGCAGGTTCTCCTCGATCCAACAGTGGTCGGGTCCTGTGCTTGGATTTAATGTATGAGATCTGTCCTC
Source organism: Picea glauca (assembly GCA_000966675.3). Classification (NCBI taxonomy): domain Eukaryota; kingdom Viridiplantae; phylum Streptophyta; class Pinopsida; order Pinales; family Pinaceae; genus Picea; species Picea glauca. The sequence continues at coordinate 42,419 of JZKD02S1870100.1, read as the reverse complement.
CTTTTCAGTGTGCTTTTCTTGTCTATAATCATATCTGACGATCAACGTTCTGTGGGGATTTCACCTTGGCATTTCCTGATGGTAAATCTTGTGCAACTCTGGTCCAATCTGACGGCTGACGGGATTTCTAACCAACAGTTGTGGATCTTTGTATTCCTTCTCCTCCGTTGTGGATCCTTGAGCCTTGCTGAGCGCATTTTCCTCAACGCTGTTTCTCCTGAGCTTTCATGTCCGAATCCCCAAGGGATTTTATCCTCCTTATCCTGCCATCTCCACTATTTGTACTTTCCATCAATGACAAGCATACTACCTGTTAAACATTTTCCAACAATCTCCCCCTTTGGCATTGATGGCAACTACTGCACCCCCGAATTATTTTCTCCCCCTTTGACATCAATGTCAAAGAAGAGACATGCTCCACCTGAGATATTGCGGTAAATTTAGGAGGCATTAGATAATCAAACAATACAAGTCTCCCCCTAACAAGACAGACTCTTTTAGGTGTGAAATGAAATGACACCCAGCTTCTGTCTGAGATATTCAAACGGTGTCTTGGCTAGGGGTTTAGTAAAGATGTCTGCAATTTGTTCTATAGTGGGAATGTATTGGACCTGAACAATCTGATTGGTGACTTGTTCTCTCAGAAAATGATATTTTATGGGAATATGTTTTGTCTTGGAATGGAAGACAAGATTTTTAGACACACTGATGGCACTCGTGTTATCATAATGAATTGGGATCGGTGCAGTATATTTTACCTCTAAGTCTGCAAGTGTTTGAATCATCCATAATGCTTGTGTGCAACAGGTAGCAGCAACAATGTACTCTGCCTCTATGGTTGATAGAGAGATGGAACCTTGCTTTTTACTAAGTCAAGCTACTAAGGAGTTACCCAAAGAAGAATGCTCCTCCACTGGTGCTTTTTCTCTCATCAACACAATTTGCCCAATCTGCATCTGAATAAGCAGTCAATTGAAGACTTTGATTTTTGGGATACCACATACCATAAGTCATTGTTTCTTTTAAGTACCTGAATATCCTTTTGACAGCTTGGAAATGACTCTGTTTAGGAGAAACTTGATATTTTCCTACCATTCCTACAACATGCATTATGTTTGGGCGATATGTTGTGATGTACAACAGACTTCCTATAATTGATCGATATGAGCTTTGATCAACATCAGTTGAATCATCATCCTTGCTTAATTTACATCCTATTACCATAGGTGTACCCACAGGTTTAGAATCTTCCATTTGAAACCTTTTCAACATTTCTCTTAAATATTTTTCTTGAGAGATGAATATCCCATCGGACCTCTGAGTAATTTGCAGACTAAGGAAAAATGACAGTTCTCCTATCATAGACATCTCAAATTCAGACTCTATGGAGGAATCAAACCATTGTACCAGTGAGTCCTTATTACATCCAAAGATGATGTCATCTACATACACCAATATGATGAGCACCTCATTATCCTCTGTCTTAATATACAGATTGTTGTCAGTTGTTCCTCTCTTGAACCCTTTGTCTTTGAGATACGTATCCTGTCTGTGATACCAGGCTCGAGGGGATTGTTTTAAACCATATAAATCTTTCTTCAACTTGCATACTAAGTCAAGGTTATCAGACAATTTGAAACCCTCTGGTTGTTCCATATAGAC
>JZKD02S1870100.1:26513-37703 GCA_000966675.3 Picea glauca | reverse complement strand
GGGCCTTATTGGTTGAATTTCCTTCATGGCTTGACATGTTTAAGCTCTAGGATCTACCCTTAGATAAAAGGGGCCGGATCTGATACCAATTGTTGGACAACTGAGAGGGGGGGGTAAATCAGTTGTTTCCGTGCTTAAACAATTATGGTTCTTTTAAAAATTTTGTAGAGACTCTGAATGATAATCATAATAATGCATGGAAATAAACAATGGCACTTTCAACATCATTCACATGAGAAACACAGAGACAGATATTTCCCGAGGAAACCCATGCAAGATAAAAACCTTTTTTCTTTTATATGATAAGTAATGGTTACATTCTTTACAGTATCATACATATGAGCACCAACTCATAATGAGGCTACAACCTCAGCTTTGCAAGATGCAACTTGCTGAGAGCACCAACTCTTTGTTTTCTCTAGCACCAACTAGAAGGAAGCACTGACTCCCTGGTTTTTCTAGCACCAACTAGAAGGAAGCACCAACTCCCTATGTTCAAGCACCCACTTGAACCTCTGAGGACAATAATCCTCCCTAGCACCTCCCAACCACCCTGAAATATAAATCTTTGCTACTAAATTTATTACAGTGATATGATGTTATATGATGGCCTACCTGACTTATCATTGTTCTGCTCCACTTCATTCCTCTGTCTACCTTATTGCCTTTCTGCTTAGATCATTTGCACTGTCTGTTCTCCTACTTTTTAAGCTCTATGCGCCATACCCATTCTCTGCACAGATCCTCTTCTGTTTAATTCAACTGTTGCACTATGATTCTTCTTCACACATGAATCACCACAACAAACTCCAATAGCAACCGCAAATTCCCACAGCAACAACAACCTAATCTCTTCTCTGTACCATGTATTTATTGCTTCTATGCACCTTGTGCATGCAATGTTCTCCATTTCACTGCATGCTTCAACGACGCCAATCTTCTCCACCTCTCGAGTGCTCTGCGAGATCAACATCGTAACTCTTCAGCTTCTCTGGCTGAAACCATCAGTGGTTTCTGGAAGTTTCACTGTTGTATGAAACAATAGCCCTGCGATCAATACTTTATTAAATGGTTCAAATCAAATCAGGATTTCATATATCACGATTTCGGCACTCTCGGCGTTCATATTCTTAGTCACTTACCAATCCCGTGACCAAGGGTTGTGACCACAGCCTTATGTCTCTCTATCGGGGTTTCGGCCTTTCCCGAGCTTTAGCCCCTTCTGGCTACACAATGGTCCATGTGACCTGCGATCACGTGACCTTGGACTTATTACTCCATTGGAGTTTTGGAACTTGCGATGACATAATGTTTATGTCCATGGGATTCTCGATTTTCCGATTCGCAATGTGCTTCATCCCTCCTGGCTGAACCCTGGTCCACGTGACCGTTACACATGACCTCAGCCTTATCCCATCGGGGCTACGGGGTTTGTGATGCCAAGATGCACAATTCAACGGGACTCTCGGTATGATGAATCCCGATGTGCTCCTTATCTTTGACAGTTGGCCTTCACTATGCCACTGTCCTCCTTCGTTGTTGTGCTGACAGTTGGCCTTCACTATGCCACTGTCCTCCTTCGTTGTTGTGCTGACAGCTGGCCCCCACTCATCGGGGTTTCACAGATCGCGATTCTGTCTTGCACAAAACTCTTGTCAATGGGATCCCCAATTTCCCGATGAATGAAATGCCGATCAATGATTTTCCTCTCGGGCCTCTTCCTGATTGCACCGATCTCATGCTACGCGTCCTTCCAGATGGACGGTCTCGATTCCTCCGGGATTTCGAGACTTTCGATGTCTTGTTTCCTTCAACCTCGAGAAATCCGATTTCCCGATGGCCAATATGCTGATGGCACCTTGATCTTCGACACATGTCCCTCAGATGGACGGTCCCGATCCCTCCGAGGTTTCGAGACTTTCGATGTCAAGTTACTTTGTCATTTCAAAGTCTCGATCATCGATGCCTCTACTGACGTCACATGTGGTTTGACACGTGTTAAATAATTCCACGTGTCACTTTGATTTGTTACCCACATGTGCCTGAATTGTTGAATCATTCTAACACTTGTCACTACCTGGTTGTGCCACGTGTCACTTAGCTGACGTGGTCTGTTGACGTGGGTCGAGTCGATGGTCTAGATCATATCTTGATCTGACGGTTCAGGTTCAGTCGAGATTTCACTCATCGTGATTTCGGGGTTTGTGATGTCAATGAACTTTGACATATCCAACTCGCGATTCTTGAAACTCCGATGGCTAGGATCCTGGTCCATATGACCGTTATCCCCATGACTACATCCAAACCTACTTGAACTTTAAATACCATGTAGGTTCTCCTCGATCCAACGGTAGTTGGGTCCTGTGCTTGGATCTAACGTATGAGATCTGTCCTCCTTTTCAATGCACTTTTCTTGTCCATAATCAGATCTGACGGTCGATGTTCTGTCAGGATTTCACCTTGGCATTTCCTAATGGTAAATCTCGTGCAGCTCTGGTCCGATCTGACGGCTGATGGGATTTCTGACCAACGGCTGTGGATGTCTGTCTTCCTTCTCCTCCGCTGTGGATCATTAAGCCTTGCTGAGCATGTTTTCCTCAATGTTGTTTCTCTTGAGCTTTCACGTCTGAATCCCCAAGGGATGTTATCCTCCTTATCCTTCCATCTCCACTGTTTGTACTTTCCATCAATGACAATCATACTACCTATTAAACATTTTCCAACAAAGATTGCGCGTATCATGGAGATCGCTTGAAAGGTATACCCACAATGATGAGTGGAAGCCTTTCGAGTTGATTTCAGGCTTAGATACCCTTCCCTTGTGTGTGGATCAGATTGTCGACTATTTCCCTAGGCATCACTATAGTAATTGGTAACCTTAGTGGCCTATATCTTTATGGTATTTACACAAGGTGACTGTGGAGGGGAAAGTCTTCATGGTAATTGGAATCGACGTTGGCCAAAATCACTCAGGCTCCTTGGAGGGTATACCCATGATTATGTGTGGGATATTGCACCAGGGTGTAAGTCTATTAAGAAGGTCGTCAACGTAAATTTTACACCCACTCTATCTTGGCCCCTTCTTACATTGTTCCCACGATGTTGTATTTCATCACCAACTAGTGTGCTCATTGTGAGAAGGTTTTTTTCTCTTGCTTGCTTACTAGAATTTTAGTGTGTGTTGTTTGCTCTCCCTAGTAGACTCTCGGTTGAATTTTTTTTATTTTTATGGTGTCAGTTCCCAGAATGACCAATGAAGCAACCCCTTTTCTAGGAGAACCTTTTGTTTTTCCTTCTTATGGAAACATTGGTCCTCCTCACATTGCTACTTTGAGCCTTCCAAGTCTCACAATTGGAATACCGGTATGGTCATTTTCCACTCAGGTAATCCTGAATGTAGTAAGTGCTTCATTTGTAAGCACTTCCCCCTAATAACATCAACCTCATGTTGATCCTTCACCTTCTTCACCAGTAATATCTTCTTCACCTTCTTCACTTGCAAGGTATTCTTCCGTTTCATCTTCTTCGCCAAGTGAAAGCTATGAATCTAGTAACCCAGTGGCTAAGAAGAAGAAGAAAAGTAAGAATAATAAGAAGAAAAAGCAAGGGTCTAAGATTCCAACCACTGCCAGACATGTTGGAAAACAACTAGTTACTATTAATCATGTTGGTAGTGTTGATGATGTCAAGATAACCCAAACAACCCGTAATCCCAAGTACCCTTGCAGGATTTGTAAGGGTAGCCATCTTCTTAAGGATTTCCATGGTCTATCCAAGGTTGTAGAATCATGGTCTACACACCCTTGCCAACCCATGTCGTCAACCTATGAACAACATGCTGATGACCCCCTGTCAACTAGTCAAGATAATGTTGGGAAGAAGAAAATTAGAGTCAAGTTCCCATTCATGTTATGCAAATAGAGTCATCTAGCTCACCTTTTCCATTGTATGGATGAAGCCTCAAAATTATTGGAAGACATGACTATTTCCCAGCCTCAACTTCCAGTTTCTTATCACAAGCTTACTCTAGACCCACCTGTAGTTGATGGAACAATCAATTCGTCCCCTTCCTCGGTCTATTCAGTTGATAATGTCATCAATATGGACACATCCTTAGTTGAACCAGTTGAAAAAGTGGTCGATATGATCCCATCCTCGGTTGACCCCACTCTCCCATTAGAGAGTGAAACCCAAGTGGTTGATTTGATCCCATCCTTTGTCAATCCCACTTTCTCATTAGAGAGTGAAACCCAAGCATTCGATCCTTTTCCAGTCGTTGACCCCATTCTCCCCTTGGAGAATGCAACCCAAGTGGTCGATCTGATCTCCTCGTCGTTGATCCTACTCTCTCGCTCGAGACTAAACCCGATACTACCCACGTTGTTCTCATTGATACAGACTCTACCATGTCAAGGGGGATTCCTCCTCTCTCGTGGAACCCCCTCCAAGTAATGAGGTCATTCTTTTTAATTGGGGTGTGCTAAGAGGACCTCATCTTCCCTGTCACATTCCTTTCTAGATCACAGTATAGGTTTGTGGTCGGGATGTTCCTCAGACCCTGATAGATGAAGGTGATTCTGTAAGTATTTTTTCCTTTATTGCTTGGAAAGATTTGGGTTGTCCTCATCTTGTGTTGGTTACGTAGAATCTGTTAGCTTTTAACAGAAGAACTAGTCAACCTTTAGGGACCCTTCCTTAGTTTCCTATAACTTTGGGAGGGAAAATTGTCTTTATTGATGACATGGTAGTCCAAGACCCCTTGGAATTCACTTTACTCCTTGGGCGGGATTATGTCTATGCCATGAAAGATATTGTGTCCACTCTTTTTTTGTGTGATATCTTTCCCTCATGATGGAAGAATTGTGACTATTGATCAACTTTCATTCATCGGTCCTGACTGGATGACCTCCCAAAATGGTTCTTATATGCAGACGATATCACCCCCACCACAAGTTAATTATGTGGCATTGTCTCCCATGTCTTCACCTGCCAATGATGATGAACCTATCATTGTAAGATATGTCTCTTATTACTTAGATATGATAGTTGACATGGTGATCTCTTCAGTAGGGATATTGGAGCTTGGCCTCCTTACCCCCCTCGACATGTGTTCCTTCTAGAGTGTGTTTCTTCTGTCAAATGAAGATCTCTTGGAAGCCATCACCAAGTTTTGTCCCTTGACATGGTGTCCTTCCAGAGCACTGTCCTCTTGGAAGCCATGATCAAGAAGATCCTTGAGCATGATTTTCTGATTTCAATCTCATTAAAAAATGAAACCAACTTTGAGCATGGTTTTCTGATTTCAAGCTCATTAAAAAAATTAAACAGAGCTTACGAGGATAGTTTTTTGCGTCTCTGTAGCAACCTAGTTCAAAATGAAACAGAGCTTATGAGCATAGTTTTTGTTATGTGCCAAGCTCATTAAAAAATGAAATAGAGGTCTGGGGATTGAACCTGGATTCTCGAGCATAGTTCTTCTCCTTTGTCAAGCTCGTTAAAAAATGAAACACCTTCCCCCTCTTTGTTTGAGTCAAGTCCTTTGTCTAGTATTTGAAGCTTCATTTCATCCGCCTTGGTAGTTGGAAGAAATGAAGCTTGGGGGGAAATGCTTCCAACCTCTGGACTTCATGTTGAAGTTGAGCCACTAGTTTATTAAGCTGGGGGCTAAGTACCAACCATGCAAATTCGTGAACCATGCGTTGGGAAGTCACAAGTATAGTTTTTCCTTTGGTTCAAGCTTCTGTAAAAATGAAACCACCTACCTCAAGCATAGTTTCCTCTGGTTTGAGCTTGTGTAAAAATGAAACCAGGTCCAAGCATAGTATTGGCTAGTTTTAATCTTGTGTAAAAATAAAATCTATCCCAAGCATAGTTTTGTTTTGTTTTAAATCGTTCGTAAAAATGAAAACAATCACAAGCTTAGTCTTTGTTCTTTCTCATGCTCATAAATACATCAGAATAATTTACCGATCTTAGTATTTGTTCTTTCTCGTGCTCGTAAATACCTGAGAATGTAACCGAGCAAACTTTTGTCACTTTGTTAGACTCGTAAAGGTTATACGAAAAAGGAAACCCCTAGAGTTCCCTTTAATCTCTTTTTAGACTCTCTAAACATGAAAAGATTGCTGAGCGATCTTGTTCTTTTCACGCTCATTAAAGTATTTGCAGAAAACATTTGATGGGCGGTAGGTTATCACTTTTTCAGTCTCATCAAAATAATTTACGAAAAAGGGACTGAGAGAATTCTCTTTAAGTGTTTTTCAGAGTCTCTAAACATGAAAAATCCCTGAGTTTTCTTTCTTTGGACTCATTAAACAAACATTGAAAGGCCCATATGGGATGGAACCACTCCTTCGTAGGGTTCATTAAACATACTCCGAGGGACTCATCTGAAGGATTATCTTACATTACAATCATATGTTATCCTCCTCAAGCTTGGGTAAACATAAAGAGGTACTTGCCATAAATGGTGGGGGGGAAATTGGGAAAGAAATGTGTATAAACTTGTATTCCATGAAAAAGACACTTGAATATGATACCCTTTCACTCACTTTGTGTTAGGTTGGAAAATCCCCTTGTCTCTTGATCATAATCCTTTATAAGATTACCCTTTGGTCCGTGATCCATGTTTTTGAGTCAGTTTTTCCAAGACAGTTGTCGTGTCATCAATATGTTCAAAGAGAAGTTCAACCCGGAAAGCCTTCTACTGCGTCGACCATTTATGCAGTCCTTAATCCTTCTATTGCATCAGCCATCCCTAAGTCAGTCCTAAATCACTTGTTACTCTGATCTACTTCAAATCTTGTTACCTGTTTCGTGTCATTGATGGGGCATACGTTAAGGACCTCCTGTGATGAATCTTTTCTTTTCGACTTCAACTCATTATCCAGGAATTAGACTTAGAAAATAATTGGTACCTTATAACTTGCATGCCTCAATGGCAAGTTTCCTCGCTTTTGATAGTGGGTTTTCATTATTGACTCTTGATCAAAAGATTTCACTGAGTGTTCGACTTCATCTCATTAATTCACATTCGTTGGATTGTATTACTATACGTTGGGATTCATTGACATTAATGGTGATTTCCCTCACACTTGTTAATGGTATACATTAATGACCGATAATCAAGGGGTTTCTACCATGTTCAACTTCATCACTTGTAATCGCATGGTTAGATATGTACTATAGAGTGGTGGAGATGAAGACCCTGGATCATTTCTGATATATTTAGGTTGCATTGGAGTATATTCAGTTTCTACTGTTGCATAGATCCACATTGTATGTCTCATGTTTATGATCGAATTTGAGTCTTTAACACATATACCCACAATGTATTTTTGGTGGTTATGTTCATATTTGAGTCATATTGGCATCGATCCACAGTGTATGATTAGTGGCCATGACCTTCTTAGGTTTCGAAGTTTCCGTAGGTTGCTCTATAGCTAGGGTGCGGTGGCTTTCGTACGTGGGAAAAATGGGCATCTTGTCGATGTTTCTAGAAGAAGAAGATTTTATGGTGAGGTGGCCTCCGAATGGTTTGGATCTTACTCACTTTCATGATTGAGTGGGATCATCCTAACCTCCTCACCTTATCCTCTTCAGCTTATAAAAGAGAGGAGCTCTCATGGAGAGAGTTAGTTGTTTTTAGCTTGATGAGGGTTTGAGTTGGATTGATTTTGGAAAATTTATGTTGGATTTGAGATTTGTTTTTTCAAGATAGATTATGAGTAAATATCAAATACACAATCTCAGAATACTTGGAGAAAGAAGTGTGTGGGAAGCAAGGAACTATTGGAAGGAACTTGACGACATCAAGGCATCTGGTTGTATCTTTCTTCCACATTATATAATACAGTGGCATGTTTCTTTCTCATAAAATCATTCTCATTTTATTACATGAATCCTTGATCACATATTTAAGTTTTCATTGAATCTATTATTGTTTCTTTCACTTTGGTTGGTTTGTTTCATTGCAGATTTAATTTCACATGAGCACTGGAGCAGAGAAGGAACAACAAAGAGTTAAGGAAGCAATCTCAAAGGTAAGTCATCAATTCCTTCTTTGGTAATAAGATCAGTGATTGTAACTTAGGGAAAGCATCATATCTTGTATTGTTTTGTTCTAGATCCAGGTGGATCTAGGGAGATTATTTTATGTCCGCATTTACCAATTTATCTAATAACACCTTCATTCCTTCATAGCACACCTTAAGATCAAAAAAAGTCCCCAAAAAAACCCTTAGACTTCTCTTTCACACCTTTAGATCCCAAAAATACAACCAACATCCTTTAGCACACCTTGGATCACTTTTGTGCACCTCATACTTTATCTCTTTATTGGTTGTAGTACAAATGCACACATCTATCCTATATTTATATTAATTATGTACCAATATTTAGGGTCGACTTTTAAAGAATAGTTGAGTTGACCTTGATTTTTTGGGTGGGTTGTTGGACCTAAAAAATCATATCTCCTCACTTTTATGGAGTTATATGGAATACCATATGTTGTTGGAAATGTCTTGGATTAATTTTTCCAACCATATAACTTGTGCTCCCATTTGAGCTATATATGTAGGGTAAACATTCCTTAAATTATAGGGTATCCAAACTAATCATCAAAATCCAAAAATAATGCTTTCAATAGTATCCATCTTGCAATATTTATCTTGGACATATGTAGTATTGTAATATTTATCTTGGACATCTGTAGGCTCCCCCTATCCTTAAAATCAATGAAAACAATATTTAAAACAATATACCCTTTCATCATTGATGGAAACCCTTAGTCAATTATGTAATACTCCTCTTGTGTTTGCAATTATTCCTTTGTCTACAAATTCTTCCCATTTGACAACAATGGAAAAGGGTCCCCCCCCCCCTTAGTTTTTTATTCCCTTTACTTTACAACCTATTCTTTTTCATGCAACAATTATTCAAGTGAAATATTATTGACCTGCAATTCATCCTTCAGTTTGTGAACCATTCTGTAGCTCTGATCCTTCAAAAGTATATTTCTAGTTTCTCACTTGTTGACAAATGATCATTATCTAGGTTGTATTTACTACAAGTATCCAACTCCAAAGTCATCACATTGGTCTTCTAAATGAGGTGAAGATTTAATATTTTTGAATCTTTTTCTTCCTCCACATTCTGTTCTGGAAAGGACCAATTATATTACTTCTCTCATCCAAAAGAGCACTGTAGACTTCAATTTACATATTCCCAAGGAAATATCCCAGCCTTACCTTTTCTATAAATCGGGTGTACATGTTTCGAGTGAGAATAAAAATAGTGAATCACCCTACCATCTTCATCTAGATTATCACATCCTTTCTCATAACAAATAGTTTCATCTATCCTTGTTTCTTGCTTTTGTTTCCTTTTCCAAACCTTTGAGTATTATTATGTATGCTTGGCAAGAGCATATTTTTCCTTGTATTTTTAGGAGGTATGACTATACTGCTTCTACAGTAACGTGTTATGTGCACATAGTTGTTGCACTTATAACATTCAATATTGTAATCAAGCAGAGGAAAAAATGAATTGTAGTTTATATTAGAAAACCCATGAGAACTTACGGTTTTGTTTCTCACATAATCATCATTTGAGGTTTTATAAGAACCCCTATTTGTACTTCCCACATGATCACTTCTTTCATAAGTTGTACAATCTAAGACCTTATGACCAAAATTATTACAAGAAAAACAATATCCAATAAAGTGATTTTGGTACCAGTTTGTCCAAGGCCTTCTTGGTGGAAAAACTCTTTCAAACTCATTCTTGTTAATCTTGTGAGAATACTTAGGTTTATGTTTGTTATGATTTCCTTTCCTACTACTGCTTTCATTGTTGATGGACACTTTGAGAATATTGACATAGCTTTTAGGATTTTCTTCATTTTCCTTTTTTATGGCTTTGTGACCTTAGTTCTTGCATCTCCCTCAAGGGTCTTTTGTTTTTTGTCATATACAAGAAATGTCTTGATGAATGGTGACATTTGGAAACGGAGAAAATTATCTAATATTTCGGCAGACTTTCCAAACTTTAATCTTCTATTCAATTGATAAATTGATTTCTCTAGTTCCTTTATTAAGGAAACTATTTGCGCTTCTATATTCTTGCAATTTTCTTCCTTTTCCTTCAGCTGGCTTCTCACCATTTCTTTTATCCTTTTTGTCCCTTCTAGTTGAGTCTTCCAAATGTTAATTTTCTTCTATGTTTCTTCATGATAATGATCCTCCTCTACATATTTCTGCAATTTCTCTTTCTACTTTCTATTCCTTTCCCTGAGTCTGTCTATTTCTTCTAAGGAACTAATGAGTTTTTCTTCAATATGTTCTTCTTATGAATCTGGTTTTTCTTTCTGATTATATTCATTTTCTTCATAATCAAGATTTGTTTCCATGGTTATGGAGAGAGATTCTTCTCTTTTTGCATATGGACACCTAGTAGAAAAATGCCTTTCTCTACCACACTTAAAGAATTTTAAGGGTAGCTTACCTTTTTATTTTTTATGTTATCGTTTTAGATTTATGACAAATTTTTCTTCTTATGTCTCTAATTCACAGCTGGAACAATCATCAGATATCTCTTCATAAATGTTTTGCATCTTGTCCCAAATCTATTTAGTTGATGTACACTTCATTACCTTGACAATCTCAGAATCTGATAGGCCACTCAAGATTACCTCTATTGTTTTTCATTGTTTTCACTTGACTCATTCCAAGCATCATCTATATAACCTATTCTAACATATTCATAAATAAAAAAATCCAAGAGCATTCCAATATGGACCTTCATTATTATACTCCATCACTAGTACATATTGTAAAAATTCTGACGTTTTATTTGTGGCGTTATGGACAAAATTGTCCATATTGTCGCAAAATAGAGGAAATTTATAAAATAAAAAATCATGTTGCCCGATAACATCGGTCTTGCCACGTTGACATCTCTCTTTCCATGTTAACGTCGCTCTTGCCACATTTTCCACTGGAACGTCTCTCTTGCCATGTTTTCCATTGGAACATCTCTCTTGCCACATTTGTGAAGATGTGTGTCGCAATTGCGATGTTTTGGAAACTAGGTTTTCCCCTCCAACAGTCACCTTAGTATGTTCACCAAGTCAAAATACCAACAGTCACTTAGGACTTTTTTACATCGGAATTGCGATGTTACAAAATCTAT
>JZKD02S1870088.1:31023-43120 GCA_000966675.3 Picea glauca | reverse complement strand
CCAAAAGAAATCCTATTTACAGGATTACTCCAGTTGACTGGAGTATTACACGGTCTACCATAGAGGACCTCGAAGGGACTCATCTTTAAGGAGGTCTGGTAGCCGTTGTTGTAGGCGAATTCTACCAATGGCAGATAGTCTTCCCATTTCCCGGGTTGATGCATTACTTGCATCCTTAACATATCCTCTAATAATTGATTCACTCTTTCTGTCTATCCGTTGGTCTGTGGGTGATAGGTAGTGCTAAACAAGAATTTGGTCTCTAAACCCGCCATCAGTGATTTCCAAAAATTGGAAGTAAGTTTTGTGTCTCTGTCAGATATCATCTCTCTCGGCATACCGTGCAGTCAGAATATCTCTTTCATGAATATCTGGGCGATATCTATCTCCTTGCAGGTTGATTTGATGGGGATGAAATGAGCAGACTTGCTCAGTTTATCCACAACCACCATAATGGCATCATTCGGTTTGGTTGAGGTTGGTAATCCAGTGATAAAATCCAAGGAGATGGTTTCCCATTTCCATTCTGGGATGGTTAAAGGGTGTAATAGTCCTGCTAGGTGTCGATGTTCTACTTTAACCTGTTGGCACTCTATGCATTGGGCCAAATATGTGGCTATGTCTTTCTTCAATCCAGGCCAATAAAATTGTTTCTGGGTGGTAGTGATCATTTTCTGGTATGGTGGGTGACCAGTGTAGGGTCTTTTATGTAGTTCATCCATGATGAACCTGTTCAAGTCGTCATGATTTGGAATGTACATTCTATCTATGTAGGTGAGCAGACCTCCTTTGGTCATCTGGTAGCCTTCATACTTTACTTCAAAGGGTTCTTGTTGTAGGTACAGGGTCACAGTTTGAACGAAGGGATCTATTTCTTGTGCATTTCTGACTCTGTTCTTGACATCTATCTTGCAGGTACTCACCGCTGCCAGGTGAATTGTTCTCATGCTTCTGCTAAGGGCATCAACCACCCTATTCTCTTTCCCTTTAAGGTGTTTGATTTCAAAATCAAATTCGCTAAGGAGGGCCATCCATATGGCTTGTCTAGCATTGAAATTTGGTTGATTAAGAAAATACCGTAATCCACAATGATCTGTCATAAGCATAAATTTTCTTCCCAAGAGGTAATGCCTCCACATTTTTAAGGCATGCACTATGGCAGCTAGCTCTAGATCATGAGTCACATAGTTGACCTCATGTTCATTCAATTTTCGGGATTCACAAAAGATCACCTTCCCTTCCTACATAAGGACTCCTCTGAGCCCTTCCTTGCAGGCATCTATGCACACAAGGAAGTCAGTTTCTGGGTCAACGATTTTCAACACAGGTGCATGGGTTAGCAGATGTTTCAAGGTTTGAAATCTTTCTTCACATTGCTGTGTCCACAGAAATTTTGTCCCCTTCTTCTGGAGCGCAGTGATTGGACAACCAATTTTGGAGAATCCTTTTATAAATCTCCTATAGTATCCCACCAATCCCATAAAGGATTTGATGTCTGAAACATCCTTTGGGGTAGGCCATTCCATGATAGACCTGATCTTGTCAGGATCTACTACTACCCCTTCCTCGGACATAACATGTCCCAAGTAATGTATTTTCTTCTTAAAGAAGTCACATTTGCTGAATTTAGCATAGAGATGATGCTCTCTTAGAACTTGCAGCACAAGTCTAAGATGCTATTCATGTTCTTTTCTATTCTTAGAGTATATTAATATGTCATCAATGGAAACTAGTACAAATTTATCTAAAAATTTACTAAGTACATTGTTCATTAAGCACATGAAAGTGGCAGGGGCATTGGTTAACCCAAATGGCAGTACCACAAATTCATAGTGACCATACCGTGTCCGGAAAGCGGTTTTATGGATGTCTTCACCCTTGATTCGTCCTTGATGGTACCCCGACCTCAAGTCAATCTTTGAGAAAATATATGCACCTCCCAAATGATCGAATAGATCATCGATCCTGGGCAAGGGGTACTTGTTCTTTATGGTTACTTTAATGAGTTGTCTATAATCTATACACAGTCTAAGGGTGCCATCCTTCTTTTTCACAAACATGACTGGTGCTCCCCATGGGGACATGCTCGATCGAATATAACCCTTATCCATCATTTCTTTCAATTGCAATTTGAGTTCCACTAACTCAGGTGTGCTCATTCGATAGGGTGTCCTAGACACCGGCACCGCTCCTGGTGCGAGCTCTATCGAGAAGTCAATGTCTCTTCTCGGAGGTAGACCTGGTACCTCTTCCAGAAACACATCTCTGTATTCTCTCAGGATAGGGTGATCGTCAGGGCTTGGTTTAGCACCTTCGATTGTTTTCAACACATGTATCACATATAGGGGACATCCCTTTCGGCAATACTTTCTCATTTCTAGGGCTGATATTTGTCTCGCCGAGACTGTTTTTCGGATCCCTTGAAGGGTTATCCTTTTTCATTCTTTGCTCACACATTCTAAGGTTTTATGGTAATAGTCCAGCCTGGCTTTGTGGGTGGCCAGTCAGTCCATACCAATCAATAGATCTTATGATCCCAAGGGTAATACAATAAGGGTTGCTTGGGTGAGGAATTCACCCAACATTAATTGGCAGGCTGGTATGACCTCTACTACCTTTCTTTTGGTGCCAGTGGCTAACTGTACCAGCCATGGCTTGGTTTTATTTTGTGGCTGTAGTTTACACTTATCAATAGCTCTAGGGGATATATAACTCAAATTTCAACCAGGTTCAATCAAAACATACACCAGATGGTTGAAAATTATACCTTCTATTTCCACCACTGAAGCTTGGTGGTCAGCTTGGTTATTATCCAAGGCTGCATAGATCTACGGCACACTCCTTGCCACATCATTGACTGTGGTAGCTTCCTGAATGTTATAAATTTTTTGATTGTTCTGTTGTCGATGTGGATAGTCTCTCCGGAGATTCTCTTCTCCGCAACCCCAGCATTTTAGAGGTTCTCTCTTTGGGTTATCAGTCTTCACTGGTATAGGTCCAGAATTTTTATTTTTGTCTGATGATGGAAATTTCTATTGGAGTACACTCCCGGCTGGATAGTTCATTTTGGGGTTCTTCTTGTAGTTTTTAAATCCTGAGGATTTGATCCCCTTTTTCTGAAATCTCGAACCACTCTTCTATTTCCAGTTTTCACGAGACTCTGCCTGATGTCCATATTGTTCATGACAATATGTTTCTTTTCGAATAGTGTCTTCTAAGGTCTTTGGCTCATCGAATTCGATTATGTTCCGACATTCCTTGGGTAGCCCACTTATGAAGCATTGCGCCTTCGCCTTCTCTTCTTTGATGTAGGGTACATATCTCAATAGGTCGAGGAATTTGTTGACATATTCCTCTATAGTGAGTTGTACCAGTTTGAGTTCATAAAAATCTTTAGCCTTCTCGTCGAAATATCTTTTCGACAAATACTTCTTCCAGAAGTACTTCTCAAACCGTTTCCAAGACAGGTCCTCCTCGCAGACCCCTTTCATGTTCTTAAGATCTTCCCACCAGATGGAAGCTTTTCCGTTCAGGTTGAAAGTTGCCACTCGGGCCTTCAAATTTTTTGAAAAATCATGAACTTTGAAATATTTTTTCAGTCCAAGTAGCCAGGCCTCGGCTTCCTCTCCCTTCTTTATCTCACCGTTGAAGGAGGGAGGTTTGGCCTTTTAGAATTCCTCAAATTTATGACCCTTGGAAGTCTTTTTCTTCTTTTGTTTTCTTCGAGAATAGGAACTGGTACTACTGCTAGAAGAGCCTTCTGAATTGCCAGCTTCCTTCTCAGTGGAATCGTCTGGCACTGGTCCTTTACCTCTGGGGTGGACCTTTCTTGATGTGCTTCTCTTAGTATGGCCATTGATACGACCATGATTCTGCATCTCAAGTTCATGATGCATTTGTCGTTGTAGGTCAAATAAGCTCTGCAGTAAAAATGCATTAATTTTGGTTTGCTTTTCTTGTTCTTTCATCATCCTTTCATTGTCGGCCTTTCATCTTTGCAATTCAACCATGAGACTCCTCACAGTCTCGGCTAGGTTTGGAGGGGTTCCTATTTCTCTTCTTTCATCAGACTCTTCATCTCTGTTGTGGTATCCTTCTCCCACCTCTTGGTGAGTGATCCAGATAGGTATCAGTGGCCAACCACCTTTCCATCTGGCTCAAAACAGTTTTCTGGCATTTCTGGTAATTTACTATTTTTAGCAGTTTTTTCGGGTCCTGAACTTCCGGGGCCATTTTGAGGCCCTAAACGATGGTTTTTTGGGTATGTTTCTCTTGCAACATAGCATCTACAATGTCCTTTTGTCTCGAGCATTGTAGGCCTCAGATAGATCTTTCCAGCGAGCTATCGTGCACCCCAAACAGAGATCGTATGCAATAGTTATGGCTCGGGGAAGTTGATGGACTAACTTACTCAAACAGGGCCCAATTGACTTTTGGTGTTTCATCTTCTAGGGTTAGGTTTTTGGTTTCTACCTTCCTACTTTTGATAAATAAGGCCTTTCATCCTCTTTTTGTAATCATCTTGGTCACGGATGAGCATAGTCGCCACATCTCTTATCAGGGATATGCTACCACCATTCTAGCTATGTATTGTTCAACAATTTTACAGTTTCTCTATTTCATTAATTAATAGAAGTGTGTGTGTGTTTACTGTATCACTGTTTTCTCTGCAATACTATTGTGCATACTCTATTATTTGCTTCTTACATTTCGTTCCTGCATAAATATGGATCAGTGAGTCACCATACTCTGCGTCTGTAGACTCCCGCGGCTGATTGTCCACTTGAGTGAAAAGACAAATGCTGGTTATTAGTCAAGAGTTAAATACATTTTTATAATTTGGGCATAATTTATAACTCTTTCACATGCATACACAGTCGGGTTCTCATTTTCCAACTTTTTTTAATCCTGGACAAGAGAGTTAAGTTAGGGGGTTACTCCTC
This sequence comes from Picea glauca, assembly GCA_000966675.3. NCBI lineage: Eukaryota > Viridiplantae > Streptophyta > Pinopsida > Pinales > Pinaceae > Picea > Picea glauca. Next base: position 38,177 of record JZKD02S1870088.1, on the reverse strand, counting down.
GTAGGAGTTCTTCGAATGAAGCTTATGCGCAAATCGTTCATGAGCCCAATCAGGCCGAGTGTTGTAACCATGCTCTGATACCAATTTGTCACATACCCACTACAACGTAATAAAATTTTCATTTTTCCTCAAGGGACAGAATCCTCGAAGTCATACAGGGGTCTAGTGCAAGCTAGCTCTTCCCTATTCACCTCCCTATGATCGTGGGTTAGGACCACAAGCCAAACAAACCAAGCTCCTCTTTGTGTTTCGCAACTTAGCGATACAATTGAGTCCAATCTGGAAGGTAGAATGGTGAGGGGGATTCGGAATGAAACCCTGGCCATAGATCTAGGCGCGTAGATTTTGGTTGTCCAGATCTACCCACTACTTAACGACAAAGCACTAGCTCCCTTTCTTTAGTCCCTCGTTCGATAGGACCACATACGCGCCTAAATGAAAGCGCCTTTCACAACTCACGACCTCACGAGTCGCGAGTCGAAGACCCTCAAATTTTCTTCACAAATCACCGATACCTGAGATCACGAAATGGGTATAGCTTCCTTCTGTCAGCATCCTCTGTGCATTACTACCATCTAGGCTAAACTCTAGCTCCTCTTGCTATTTTCCGCTTCGTGAGTTCAACAATTGAACTCTCGTTTCTCCCTTATGCGATCCTCCGAGACTTGAAAGTCAGCGAAGGTTGACCTTCCCTTCGCACTGCTCCCAGCTCGCCCCTTCGTGAGTTGTAGCATCGAATCTTGGCACCTTCCCTTCACGAACCCTCGAGAAGCGATATTTAATATTCCCTCTCGCGTTCTCTCTACTTGTGACTTCGTAAGTCCAAGGGTTGAGCTCTCATTCCCTTCTCCCGTGAATCCCTGAGACACGAGAATTCAACGGAGCATTGGCTCCCTTCTCTAGGCAATTCGTGTCCACCCATCAATCATGCAGGCCCCACCTTGAAGTTTTTCCATGTGTTCTCTCGTGCTCGGCTCTCGACACTTCGCTACTTGCAACTTGGAGCATCCAACCTTTGGGCTCTTACCTTGCGAACCTCCGAGTTCGCAATATCCCTGGATCTCTGCCACCTTTCCTCTTCAGATGGACGGCTTAGATTCTTTTGCCCCTATTCACGAGGGTTTAACCCTCATCTATCTCCCTATAGATCTAATGACTGTCAAGTTTTCTAGCTAAGATCTGACGGTTCAGATCGGTCCCAATGCCGTGCCCTTTCCCACTACTCCTTGGACGTGGAAAAACCAATGGTCCAGATGTTCTCATGGACCCTGGGGGTCTAAGATTCTGATTTCCTCTCTATTCACGAAGATAGAGGAAAAAGGGTTAAGGCAATTAATGCCCTCGTTTATTCCTTCGATTTTAATGGTCGTGAATGATCGCAGATCTCCCAATAGGATCTCATCCGTTTATCAATACTTATCCCTACACTGCTACTTTGGGATTTTAAGAGGGTCATTCCTCTTCGTACAGGGTTGTTAAGACTTGCACATTCAAGTCCTTTTTCCAGGTTCTTGGTAAACCTTTCCAAGGAGGGAATCTCTGTGAAGAGGTCTATTCTAAGGCATTCCTGGAAACAGATAAGGGGAAACAAATTCCCGAGAATGGACTGGAAGTCTGACTTGGTTCAACTTATGCATAATTAGATTCATTTATCAACATGGTTTTTTTGTTATAAGCATATACAACTACTAGTACTGATCAAAATACCACACAGACCTTCTTATAATGAAAACATTCACAGTTTCACAGCTTATGAGCATAATTATCGGAATACATATATTTCTAGATGCCAGAGGAAAAAAAATTATCATAAATAACACCAGGGTTAAGCAACTGCTGAGAGGGGTGCCCGTTTCGACCCAACCGTAGGTCTGGCGACTCCCAGTGGATTTACCACTAGCCACCCCTGAGCTGAGACCACATGCTGTGAGACTGCGTCTCTGTTTTCCAATGACCAAGAGCAAAGGTTGCAATCCTTCCTCTCTGCTATCACTCACTCTGCGTGTTTCCAGAGTTCTCCCCTCGCGTCTGCCCCTAATCGCTTCTACCCCACACCTTACCCTCTTGCAAGGTTGCATGTGGCATGATTACCCTCGCACTGGTCAGGCCTCACTGCTCTACGGATGGGTGGTTCCGCTCCCATCCCTCATTAAACCATCTACCTACCAGCTTGCGAGACATTTAATTCAGGGCCAATGAGCCGCTTTTGGTTCTCCGAGCCAGTGGAGTCCAAATACAGTATTAATTCTCGGTGGAAGTTAATGCCACCTTTCTAGGTGCCTTCCACCGCCATCATGGTCTCTTTTTCTGCACATCCCCTCTCAGTAGTCCTGCAATAAAATTCATAATGTTATTCACATTCATTGACCTTTTCCTCAAGGTCCAATTACATCACATATCCACATTTATGAGTTTTCCATAGTTCTTGGCGAGTCCAGTTATTTTTACAAACTGGGGGAAACAGGGTGTTACAGAAGTACTATGCTTAAATCATTTTTGCATGAGTGTTGTGTATTTTTAGTGTACCATACTCTTGTGTTATTTTTCATTTTTGGTTTCACCCTTCAGCTACTTACCTTGCGTTGTTCTTGGTTTCTATATATCGATGTCTTTGCTACCCTATATTGGCTTCGCTAATGGTGCTAGTCGCAGTACTCAAAACTTAGCGTATGTTTCTTGGGAAATCTATGCACCTACGGATGAGTTGATGAGTCTACATCGTGTTTGCCTTAGTCGTGCAACTAACAATATCATGGAATACAATGCAGTTATTGAGTTATTAACTGACGATGTTTCACTTGGAATCCGTCATCTTATTGTATGACTTGATTCACAGTTAGTGGTACTACAGTTGAGTAACGTTTATTCCATCCAGAGTCCTACTTTTCTAAGGATATATTTACGAATTCTCCTCTTGGAACATCATTTCGATTACATTGAATATCAACACATTCCTAGATGTCTAAATACATTGACAGATGCATTGGCTAATTATGTGTTAGATAGACATTTGAGACATTTATAAAATCCAGTCACACTTTGTACATAAAACAAGTAAACCGGTAGGAGCCTTATATTTATAACGATAAAAGTTTACAAAAAGTTTTTTTGTCCGAAGACCAAAATATCAAAAATGTGAAGCTCATAGTTTCATGTAGAAAAGCATCAAGGATGTTGCGTGCCATAACAATCAACTTCCCGTGCTACTCTACAGAGTAGTAGACCAATGGATGTGGATACGTTGACTATGTGGCATTGGTAACGCCTAGGGATCTCATCCACAATAGCATTAGGGACATGGATGCTCAGTCCCTCAAGGTTCTGTTCTACAACCTCGACATCTGTGGCAGCCACTCCTGCTATAGAAACTCTCGCTCTAAACCTCTGGATGGGAGATGATCCTGAAGGAGGATAAGGCCCCAAATATGCATTGATGAGAGAACTCGATTTAGTCATCAGATAAATAACACAAAAAAAACGTTATATAATTAAAATAACAAAAAAATTATATAAAAAAAGTTTCCTTCTTACGTATGTCCTCCCACTAGGACCCGCCAGGGAGAGATGGATTTGGACATCCACAGAAATATACTCTGGCATATGCATAATATTCAACCATGAGAATCTAACTCCTCAATTATTGAAAGAAGACATCGTCATATTTGACAATGAGAACACCTCTATGTCGAGCCATGAGATGTACCCACCTCTTCATCCTTGGATCTTGTGGAGAAGGTATACCCTACTCCTCTTGCACGCATAGGACAAGGACCCTCTCCAGAAAGAAGGATACCAAAATAGACGCATATCCAAATTGTTTTAACCCACCATTTCAGCACTTGGTAACTTGTTTCTTCATTTTTTTTAGGACCCCTTCGCACCAGTTGAAGATCCTAGGCTCCATGCATTTTATGGCATACTGAAAATGGCTCTGCAAAGACATATGAGGAGTTTCACTCCCTACCATGCAAGTAATAGTTTAAAGGATAGTATGGAAAGGAAAATCTCAGACATCCCTAATAGCTACATGTTGTTATGTTTCTCAGTACCTGGCACACAATGATGGAGAACGTAGTAGTCCATAGGCTCACCTCCACCCCTATTGCCTGTAAGTGTCACCCATGAACCACGACAAGATAGTCCTGTCAGGAAATAGATATCCACTATATCTATTATGAGTGTGTGGACACTTATGTGAAATTCTTTCTCGTTCACATCCCACATGTGAAACAAGTACTCCAGTAGTCTCAACTGGGCTCTCATGCCCTGAATACTAAAGAATTTTAGTAACCCACATTGCCTGAGAGCCATAACTATTCTCGGGTCATTCCTGACAAAGGAATATTCTTATTCATGCTCTCACTCATGCCACTCTAGCATCTTAACCAAGGAAAGGCTTCCAAGGAACCATAAGATGAGATTAGAAGCATAAAATTATTTCATGGGGGTTTTTTCTAGTTAGGTTCATCTTTTTTAAATTTTTGGCTGCGGACGTCGCAAGGATGCACATTCGTGTAGTGCGACGTCGTCGCACCCTACCTATAGGTTCACCTACGACGATCCTATATCGTTTTGATTCACGATATAGGGCACTTGCAACAACCTCAACGTGCGGGTAACCCCTAAAAATTGACACAAAAACATTAATTTAACCAATAAAAACCATTTTCAAACTATGAAAAGATGAAGGAGAAGGAGATTATTTGTTTGGTGGAGATGATTTGTGAAATGATCCACCACATGCTTCGCAATCAATGGTTGAAAATCAGGGTGAAGAAGGGATTTGGAGCACTATTTGGGTAAACTCACAAATGAAATGGTAAAATAGTGTTTTTAGCCTATTTTATTGACTTTTATCATTTTTTATTTGCAAAAATAATATTATATTCATATTTTTCCAATCCCTAAAGTCTTAAAAACTTGGCAAGTGTTGACCTTTCCATATTACAAATTCTAGAAATGAGGCATTGGAACAAGGGTCCACCCCTTTTTGGTTTGCTTTTATATATTTTTCGCATGTACAAATCCTTTTAGGGGTTTTCAGGAAAAATTCCGAGGAGAGTCTTGGTTCTTTCACACACTCATGAAACCATGAGAATGTAATCAAGTAGTCTTTTGTCATTTTTTTGAACTTGTATTGGCAAACATGAAAAATGAAAACAATGAAGTATCCTTTAAGCTCTTTTCACACTCCTTAAGAATGAAAAGATTGTCGAGCGACCTTGTTCTTTTCACGCTAGAAAAAGTATTTGAAGAAAACATATGATGACCGGTAGGTTATCACTTTTTTGGTATCGTCGGATTAATTTACAAAAATGGACCTGATGGAGTTCTCTTTAAGTGTTTTTCACAGTCTCTAAAATTGAAAAACCCCTGAGTTTTCTTTCCTTGGACTCATTACACAAACATTGAAAAACCCATATGGGATCGAACCACTCATTCTTAGGGTTCGTTAAACATAATCTGAGGCACTCATATGAAGGATGAGCTTACATCTAGAACGATATTTTATCCTCCTCAAGCTTGCATAAAAATAAAGAGGTACCCACCAGAAATGGTGGGGGGGAATTAGGAATTAAATGTGTTTATGTATTTGTGTTAGTGGCAGTAATAGTCGCTCTTGAACATGAAACCCCCCTTCGTCATTGTATTCGGGTTTTGAAATCCATTTGTCTCTCATTTGATCATCCACAAGTTCATATGTTGGGCCCTCCTTGAGTCAATGTTGTCAAGACAACTGTCGTGTCGTTCATATGTTCAAGAGAACTCCAACCTAGACAAGCCTTCTATCAAGCTGACCATCTACAGTTATAAATTTTCTAACATGTTGGCCTTCCCTGTGTCATTTCCAAATCAATTTATACTCTGATATACCTAAAATCAGTTACATATTTTGTGTCATCAATGGGGGATACATCAAGGCCCTCCTGTGACGAGTCTTTTCTTGTCGACTAAAACTTGGGTTATGAGCAGTTGATGATGTATTTTTGAAAAGTGGAGGCCCATTTTGTTCATAACATTCCAAATAACAAAATCCTCTCTCATTTTTTCAAAATGTGTTTTGGTTTGAGAGATATTGGATATAGAAGTAGGCACAGTGTATTCTGCACAATGACGCTCCATACTAATTTCCTGTAGCAGTCACGGTTTTGATATTTTCCTTATTGGGAGGTTGCCACATGTCAAGGAGGGTTTGAATGACTTCTCAAGGACCAGCTAGATGTCAAGGGACACCTGCACCTAAGATTTAGCTCCAACAAAGGCCTCATGCATGAGGTGGAAATAATTTATTAATGACTTCCAACAAATTCCTAAAAATCAGCAGTTTGTTGGATTTTGGTCTCTTTGATTGTTGCCACCTATCTCCAAAGCTTAGAATCCATTGGAGGAGATGGGATTCGACCTCCTTAGGTTATTTGGATGTTATTTTCTATTTAAAGAGGAAGATATCTCTTGGAGAATGGGGATTGATGAGGCAAGAGAGGCTAGAAAGAGATGTAGCAGGCAGTTTTCCTGTTTGTGTTCATTTATAAGCCTGTGGGCATTTTTAGGATTGTAAGGATTACTGCTATTGGAGACTCATGAGAGCTGTGATTTCAGATTGTAACTCTTCTATCTATATTTCTTCTTATTTAAATATATTGCAAATTTGAGGATCAAAGACTGTCAATGGTTTATTTATCCCTAAGCAATAGAGGATCTGTTTTATTTTTCCATCAGTCATTGTTTATATTCAAGTATTTGTTGATTCATTAAATTGAGAGGATCTTTATTTACTGAAAATTCTATCTTATGCTTTCCTTCTTCATTTCTTCCACCTATCAGCATATAATCTTGTTTTCTGTTAAGCAACTTTTGTGCCTTAGATGAGTGGGATGTTTCTGACTCCATTGCCCATTGGTGTAACCTACTGGTCTGCAGCTTGTTTCCCTCTCTCTTTCTTTATCCATCTTGTTGATCCACCTATTCAAAACCAAAGTTATCTTTTACATTCTGATGGGTGTTGAGCTTACACTTTAGGAGTCAAAGCATGACTTTGAGTCCTAACACATAGTCTAAGATTTCAAAATGTTATAAGTTTTGTTGTGATAAGTTATTCTAGTGGAATATCAATGACAGTTTACACATCATTACATAGTAAACATGTTTTTCTT
>JZKD02S1870077.1:71132-81926 GCA_000966675.3 Picea glauca | reverse complement strand
AAAGCTTGAAGATGAAATTCGAATTTGAGGCTAGGTGGTAATATTTGACTTTGTTAAAATCTTCACATATGCCTACACACATCATCAAACTCATCCAACCTTGATATATAATGAAGATATGTTATTTTTCTAATATTTAATCACAAATTCACTTATAATACTGAAATGAATACAATGGAAAATAATAAGAAAAAACCCAAGTATCATTATGGAAATTGTATGATAAAAGGTTAATGGGACGATGAAATGTAAGGAATGGTAAAGGAAAAAGAGGATATAAATATGACATTTCTGAGGCCCAATAGGTGCCTCCTTCCATTTGGTGTTGGAGAATTTGGAAGTTGGTGCTTCATATGAATGTAGTCTTGATCTATATAAGAAATAATTTCATGTTTTTCTCCCGTTTGGGTTTCCAAGTAAATTCTGGAATATTGTGTACTTGATGTGATGTTCCTTATGTTTATATGCTCATGATATACTTATAATATATTGATGATATATTGTTGATTAATTTGAATTTTTATAGTGTTGTTAAAAGTGGTAAAAGTGTTCATATTGATTCACCCCCCCACCCCCCTCAGTATTCCAACAATTGGTATCATAGCAGGTTCCTTCAGGAAACAATTTAACCACTTGAAGGAAGATCATGGAGATCAAGAATAGTTCATACAAAGATAATGAAATACCATGGTTTGATGGTCAGATTGGTCAAAAATATGGGACGTGTAATATCAAAATGAAAACATTTTTACAGGAACAAGGATATGATGTTTGGAAATCAATTATTACATGATATACCGCTACTAATAAAACGAAGACTGCAGCCAAGAAGGAATTGAAAATAAACAACAATATAGCAATGGATTTCATCTTGGAAGGATTACCTGATTCAGTACAAGAGAAAGTGGGGAAATTTTTATCATCTAAATAAATTTGGGATAAGCTACATGATCTCTATTTTGAGTAATCTCCCATCATAGAGACATATAGTGTTAAAGAAGATGCAGGTACAAAACAAGAAATATGCTCGTCATATCAGATAGATTAAGAAGAAGAATATTGTGAAAACGATACACTAGATATTGAAGCGGAATTAATTAGTGCTTTAGACGAATTGACAAAAGAAAGGAAGAAGAACAAGTCTCTTGAGGAACAATTAGTCAAGAATAATTCTCAAAAAGGTTCCGAAGAATACCAACATGTCATTGTGAAACTAAAATATCAGCTAGAAGGAGCCAGAAAGATTGAAGAAACATAAAAAGGTTGGATAGAAGAAAAACAGTGTTTGGAAGATAAGATAGCAACACTAAGAAAGGAATTAGAGAAAAGAGAAAATATTTTGACATATCATCTGAATGAAAGAGCTGAAGACCTGAATCAGCTTGAAGAAAAAAAAAATCAAGAAGAAAGAATACTTGGAAAGGAAGTCATCTCCTTGAAGATCCAACTTGAAGAAACAAAGTGAACAAAATAAGTCAAGAAGAGTCAGATGATGAAGAAATAAGAAAAGGTTGAGAATCTTGAAGAAGAAGTTGTCACATTGAGAGATAAAATGATCAAGCTCAGCAAGAACACTGAAGAGAAAAAAAAATCCACATTGTTCGTAGAGAATATTGAAGAGAAGCACTCCAAGTTGCCAGAAAAGAAGAATGAGGAAAATAACAAGAGTTATGTAGAAGTACTCAAAGGAAGGAATCATGGTCGGCCATAATCAAAGAAAAATGATAGAGATATGTCTTTAGGAAGATCCTCCACATTCAAGCCACAAAGGATATTTAGTCATGATCATGATCAACCAAGGAAGGAATTCATAAGGAATACACCACAAAGAAGATCAGTCACTCCCAGGTATGTAAATTTCTTTTATGGTCATTGTTTTTATTGTGTTAACTTTGGACATAAAGTTGTAGATTGTAGGGATTATGGAAGAAATGTTCAAGCAATAAATGCTTAGGTGGCCCCACATAACATTGAATGTTTCAAATGCCACAATTATGGTCACATATCTTGTGATTGTAGAAGCATGATGGATAATTTATTGAGAAAGAACACTAATATCAGATATAAGAAGGTTTGGAAAAGAAAAAAAGAACATGTAAAGGAAGATCAGATGAATGAAGGACACCTTGAAGTCACACTCTCAGAATTGGAAATAGTACGAGATGAATACAAATCTATAGGGAAAATGGAAGATGTCAGATACAAGAAGGTCTAGAGAAGAAATGAAAAACAAGAAGAACGGGTGAATAAAGAACAAGTCCCAGAAATCAAATCTTTTGCAATAGCGCGAGAAAGAAAATAAGAGAAGGTAAATAAAGAATAGGCCCAAGAGATTATACTTTCATGAATTGTAGTGCAAGATCAATCCATAGGAAGAAGGAAATAAGTTAGAGTTTGTAAAGATGGTGAGTCTATAGACTAAGAGGAATATTATTCTGGATTAGAGAGGGTATTTTTCTGAGCCATCGTGATTGGAGACTCCCTATAAATATGAATATTGAATAGGGGGATTCAGTGCAGTAACTACTATAGATCAAAGAACCATCCTTCGAGCATGTTGAAGTATTTGCAGATATAGATTCAAAACAATAAGATAACAAAAGTACAAAATGAGAGATGAGTCATCATTGTGGACAGTTGAGTAGCATAATTATGGACAACTTAAGAAATATGGACAAATATGGATACTTAGAAGGTACAGAAAAGATGCATAGCAGTTATGAACAATTTGTGACATATGGACATAGATTGATACTTAGAAGGTACATAAAAATCCGGTCAGAGAAGATGCATAGTAATTTATTTACAATTTCAATGAGTGGAATTAGTTGGAATCAGTTGGTCACAGAAAGGAAAGCAGTAAAAGGCACAACAGAATAGGGAAAGAGAAATATTCAACAGAAGCTAAATCATTGAACAATATGGTAAAGTGAACATGACAAGTGAATTATGAAATCAAATAATGAATGTTTTTTATATATGTCAAAGAGTTACAGGAGGAAGAACGAATGGATAATTGGAAAGCCTTAGAAGAGAGGAAAGGAAACACTTATAGGTAGCCATACATTGATATACATGACATATTGCAGAGAAGTAAAGGGAAGATAATTTTTTATAGAAAGAGATTAGGAAATAAAGGTTAGAAGCATTGAAACATGGGAGACATACCGACGGGGGGAGTTATCCTTTTTCTAATGATGTCAAAGGAATGGAAACAAAAAGAAATAACATATTCATGAAGATAGGGGGAGAATCCCAAAGGAGAGACACCCTTTGTAATTGATTTCAAAGGGGGAGAGTGAGAAACATTGATGAGGATAAATGGTCATAGGGGGAGCATGAGTGTTGGAGCATCAATATTACCATCAATGTTGGTGTTGTCATCAATGCCAATCGGGGAGATTTTTGGACAATTGGTTTGGATAGTTGGTTGTCATTGATTTCAACCCTTATATATTAATGTTAACCCTTGGACATGTCTAGAATCCATAAATATGTGGTTGATATTTATGGTGAGTTAGTTGTCATTGATGAAGTGGTTGATATCAGCAGATGTGATGGGTGCATTTGATGAAGTCTACATGAAGCCATGAAGGTGTGGTTATGGGACCCAAAGTTGGTTGAGGAATATGGACATGAAGGATAGTGTAAATTTAGGTAAGACACTCATATATGGATACTCATTTTCATGTCATTTTCGGTGATAGGTGGTACGCCATGTGGTTCCTCATAGTTGAGGATTTATGAGGTCATGAAGTTGGAAGCCCCAAACATGGGTTAAGAATCCCCTAATTGGTTGCAAGTAATTAATTAAAGGGTAAAGTGGTTGTAACAAGAAAGTTCAAGAAGCCCTAAAGTTAAGGAAAGAGGTTACTTAGAAAATATATATATACACCTCAAGAAGTCACTCATAAGCACATTCATACACACATTATATTGAATATATTTTGTGTGAATAAGTGATTCTTATCTGAGGTAACCAAGGAGATATGAGGTGAATTTTATAGGGAAGATGAATTAAATAAGGGAGAAATTCCAAGGGAGGATGAAGTCTTGTGATGATGTGTTCTAAGGGATGTTATTTAAAGGTCATCTTACCATTTTTTCTATAAATTGTTTTCTAGAACTATTCAGATAGAAAAACTTGGAGGAGGTTGATAAGACATGTCAAGGTACCTTTGGTAGGAATTTCATCTTCTGGATCATTTTATTTTCTAAGATACACTTTGTGAAAAATAGGGGTTTTGGCTAGTCCTGAAACTAGTCTCAAACAAGTATTTCGAGTAAAACAATCATAACTTCTTAATAGAGGATCCAAATTCAGTGAGACCAAATGAATTGAATAGGATATATTATATAGCATTTTGTGTATGATTTTGCGATATCAAATATTATGTGGATGGAATTCTCTACAATGTTGTTGTCTATAATAAGCCATAATTCAGCAAGGTCTGCCATTTTTGCTATAACTCCTTTTCTAGGATGTTCCAAGCAGAGAAAATTGGAGGAATTGTAGAGAAGATATTGAATAATATTGGATACAAGTTTCAGAACTTTATTCATTACTGGTATGGAGTTGTGCATTTTTAAAGTTAGGGTTTGTGAATAATCTAAAAACTAGTCTCGTGAGACTAAGGTAAAGTTTGATGAACATGTTATTCTTCTGTTGTTGAAGTTGAAGAAGGTCTGCAGGTCTATGATCACATATGCCAGGTTTGTTAAAGAGTTACATGTATGATTTTATGAATGTTTTTTAGGGTTACATGTTGATGATGTTATGGTGTAATCTTAAGGAAAGTCTTTGGTATATTGTTGAGGCATTGGCACATGCTTGAGGAAAATATTAGGAACATGGTTGAGGCATATGATTGGTGAATGATATTGGTTTTTTGTTACTTTGTTGAGACACTTCATTGATGATATCTTTTGGAACATGGTGTATGGCATGATTGAGACATATCATGAGTGATATGGTATATGGCTGAGGCATATGGTTTGAGGAGCATCTTGGATATTGGGCGCATTGTTTGAGATACATTTTTTGTATATGTATGATGCATTCCTTGGTGACATTGATGCAGGTGAGTTACACTATTGGTACATGGTATGGTACAGGTGTTGATGTACATGCTATGATACATGATTGATACTTGGTATGGTGTTGATGTACATGGTTGATAATTGAGGTACATGATACATGTGTTGGTGCATGGTTGATGCACTTGTTGTGGTATAGGTATTGGTGCATGGTTGATGCATGTGTTGTAGTACAGGTTGCAGTACATGGTTGATCCTTGGTACAAGTTGATGAATTGATACATGCTTTAGTACATGGTTGAGACACATATCTTGTGATGGTATGTTCGTGATATTGGTAGATCCTTGGTAGAGGCATGTGTTGGTGATGTTGGACATCTAGTTGAGAGGTGTACTTCNACACACATCATCAAACTCATCCAACCTTGATATATAATGAAAATATGTTATTTTTCTAATATTTAATCACAAATTCACTTATAATACTGAAATGAATACAATGGAAAATAATAAGAAAAAACCCAAGTATCATTATGGAAATGGTATGATAAAAGGTTAATGGGATGATGAAATGTAAGGAATGGTAAAGGAAAAAGAGGATATAAATATGACATTTCTGAGGCCCAATAGGTGCCTCCTTCCATTTGGTGCTGGAGAATTTGAAAGTTGGTGCTTCATATGAATGTATTCTTGATCTATATAAGAAATAATTTCATGTTTTTCTCCTGTTTGGGTTTCCACGTAAATTCTGGAATAGTGTGTACTTGATGTGATGTTCCTTATGTTTATATGCTCATGATATACTTATAATATATTGATAATATATTGTTGATTAATTTGAATTTTTATAGTGTTGTCAAAAGTGGTAAAATTGTTCATATTGATTCACCCCCCCCCCCTCAGTATTCCAACAATTGGTATCATAGCAGGTTCCTTCAGGAAACAATTTAACCACTTGAAGGAAGATCATGCAGATCAAGAATAGTGCATACACAGATAACGAAATACCATGGTTTGATGGTCAGATTGGTCAAAAATATGGGACGTGTAATATCAAAATGAAAACATTTTTACAGGAACAAGGATATGATGTTTGGAAATCAATTGTTACAAGATATACCGCTACTAATAAAACGAAGACTGCAGCCAAGAAGGAATTGAAAATAAAAACCAATATAGCAATGGATTTCGTCTTGGAAGGATTACTTGATTCAGTAAAAGAGAAAGTGCGGAAATGTTTATCATCTAAATAAATTTGGGATAAGCTACATGATCTCTATTTTGAGGAATCTCCCATCATAGAGACATATAGTGTTAAAGAAGATGCAGGTACAAAACAAGAAATATGCTCGTCATATCAGATAGATTCAGAAGAAGAATATTGTGAAAACGGTACACTAGATATTGAAGCGGAATTAATTAGTGCTTTAGACGAATTGACAAAAGAAAGGAAGAAGAACAAGTCTCTTGAGGAACAATTAGTCAAGAATAATTCTCAAAAAGGTTCCGAAGAATACCAACATGTCATTGTGAAACTAAAATATCAGCTAGAAGGAGCCAGAAAGATTGAAGAAACATAAAAAGGTTGGATAGAAGAAAAACAGTGTTTGGAAGATAAGATAGCAACACTAAGAAAGGAATTAGAGAAAAGAGAAAATATTTTGACATATCATCTGAATGAAAGAGCTGAAGACCTGAATCAGCTTGAAGAAAAAAAAAATCAAGAAGAAAGAATACTTGGAAAGGAAGTCATCTCCTTGAAGATCCAACTTGAAGAAACAAAGTGAACAAAATAAGTCAAGAAGAGTCAGATGATGAAGAAATAAGAAAAGGTTGAGAATCTTGAAGAAGAAGTTGTCACATTGAGAGATAAAATGATCAAGCTCAGCAAGAACACTGAAGAGAAAAAAAAATCCACATTGTTCGTAGAGAATATTGAAGAGAAGCACTCCAAGTTGCCAGAAAAGAAGAATGAGGAAAATAACAAGAGTTATGTAGAAGTACTCAAAGGAAGGAATCATGGTCGGCCATAATCAAAGAAAAATGATAGAGATATGTCTTTAGGAAGATCCTCCACATTCAAGCCACAAAGGATATTTAGTCATGATCATGATCAACCAAGGAAGGAATTCATAAGGAATACACCACAAAGAAGATCAGTCACTCCCAGGTATGTAAATTTCTTTTATGGTCATTGTTTTTATTGTGTTAACTTTGGACATAAAGTTGTAGATTGTAGGGATTATGGAAGAAATGTTCAAGCAATAAATGCTTAGGTGGCCCCACATAACATTGAATGTTTCAAATGCCACAATTATGGTCACATATCTTGTGATTGTAGAAGCATGATGGATAATTTATTGAGAAAGAACACTAATATCAGATATAAGAAGGTTTGGAAAAGAAAAAAAGAACATGTAAAGGAAGATCAGATGAATGAAGGACACCTTGAAGTCACACTCTCAGAATTGGAAATAGTACGAGATGAATACAAATCTATAGGGAAAATGGAAGATGTCAGATACAAGAAGGTCTAGAGAAGAAATGAAAAACAAGAAGAACGGGTGAATAAAGAACAAGTCCCAGAAATCAAATCTTTTGCAATAGCGCGAGAAAGAAAATAAGAGAAGGTAAATAAAGAATAGGCCCAAGAGATTATACTTTCATGAATTGTAGTGCAAGATCAATCCATAGGAAGAAGGAAATAAGTTAGAGTTTGTAAAGATGGTGAGTCTATAGACTAAGAGGAATATTATTCTGGATTAGAGAGGGTATTTTTCTGAGCCATCGTGATTGGAGACTCCCTATAAATATGAATATTGAATAGGGGGATTCAGTGCAGTAACTACTATAGATCAAAGAACCATCCTTCGAGCATGTTGAAGTATTTGCAGATATAGATTCAAAACAATAAGATAACAAAAGTACAAAATGAGAGATGAGTCATCATTGTGGACAGTTGAGTAGCATAATTATGGACAACTTAAGAAATATGGACAAATATGGATACTTAGAAGGTACAGAAAAGATGCATAGCAGTTATGAACAATTTGTGACATATGGACATAGATTGATACTTAGAAGGTACATAAAAATCCGGTCAGAGAAGATGCATAGTAATTTATTTACAATTTCAATGAGTGGAATTAGTTGGAATCAGTTGGTCACAGAAAGGAAAGCAGTAAAAGGCACAACAGAATAGGGAAAGAGAAATATTCAACAGAAGCTAAATCATTGAACAATATGGTAAAGTGAACATGACAAGTGAATTATGAAATCAAATAATGAATGTTTTTTATATATGTCAAAGAGTTACAGGAGGAAGAACGAATGGATAATTGGAAAGCCTTAGAAGAGAGGAAAGGAAACACTTATAGGTAGCCATACATTGATATACATGACATATTGCAGAGAAGTAAAGGGAAGATAATTTTTTATAGAAAGAGATTAGGAAATAAAGGTTAGAAGCATTGAAACATGGGAGACATACCGACGGGGGGAGTTATCCTTTTTCTAATGATGTCAAAGGAATGGAAACAAAAAGAAATAACATATTCATGAAGATAGGGGGAGAATCCCAAAGGAGAGACACCCTTTGTAATTGATTTCAAAGGGGGAGAGTGAGAAACATTGATGAGGATAAATGGTCATAGGGGGAGCATGAGTGTTGGAGCATCAATATTACCATCAATGTTGGTGTTGTCATCAATGCCAATCGGGGAGATTTTTGGACAATTGGTTTGGATAGTTGGTTGTCATTGATTTCAACCCTTATATATTAATGTTAACCCTTGGACATGTCTAGAATCCATAAATATGTGGTTGATATTTATGGTGAGTTAGTTGTCATTGATGAAGTGGTTGATATCAGCAGATGTGATGGGTGCATTTGATGAAGTCTACATGAAGCCATGAAGGTGTGGTTATGGGACCCAAAGTTGGTTGAGGAATATGGACATGAAGGATAGTGTAAATTTAGGTAAGACACTCATATATGGATACTCATTTTCATGTCATTTTCGGTGATAGGTGGTACGCCATGTGGTTCCTCATAGTTGAGGATTTATGAGGTCATGAAGTTGGAAGCCCCAAACATGGGTTAAGAATCCCCTAATTGGTTGCAAGTAATTAATTAAAGGGTAAAGTGGTTGTAACAAGAAAGTTCAAGAAGCCCTAAAGTTAAGGAAAGAGGTTACTTAGAAAATATATATATACACCTCAAGAAGTCACTCATAAGCACATTCATACACACATTATATTGAATATATTTTGTGTGAATAAGTGATTCTTATCTGAGGTAACCAAGGAGATATGAGGTGAATTTTATAGGGAAGATGAATTAAATAAGGGAGAAATTCCAAGGGAGGATGAAGTCTTGTGATGATGTGTTCTAAGGGATGTTATTTAAAGGTCATCTTACCATTTTTTCTATAAATTGTTTTCTAGAACTATTCAGATAGAAAAACTTGGAGGAGGTTGATAAGACATGTCAAGGTACCTTTGGTAGGAATTTCATCTTCTGGATCATTTTATTTTCTAAGATACACTTTGTGAAAAATAGGGGTTTTGGCTAGTCCTGAAACTAGTCTCAAACAAGTATTTCGAGTAAAACAATCATAACTTCTTAATAGAGGATCCAAATTCAGTGAGACCAAATGAATTGAATAGGATATATTATATAGCATTTTGTGTATGATTTTGCGATATCAAATATTATGTGGATGGAATTCTCTACAATGTTGTTGTCTATAATAAGCCATAATTCAGCAAGGTCTGCCATTTTTGCTATAACTCCTTTTCTAGGATGTTCCAAGCAGAGAAAATTGGAGGAATTGTAGAGAAGATATTGAATAATATTGGATACAAGTTTCAGAACTTTATTCATTACTGGTATGGAGTTGTGCATTTTTAAAGTTAGGGTTTGTGAATAATCTAAAAACTAGTCTCGTGAGACTAAGGTAAAGTTTGATGAACATGTTATTCTTCTGTTGTTGAAGTTGAAGAAGGTCTGCAGGTCTATGATCACATATGCCAGGTTTGTTAAAGAGTTACATGTATGATTTTATGAATGTTTTTTAGGGTTACATGTTGATGATGTTATGGTGTAATCTTAAGGAAAGTCTTTGGTATATTGTTGAGGCATTGGCACATGCTTGAGGAAAATATTAGGAACATGGTTGAGGCATATGATTGGTGAATGATATTGGTTTTTTGTTACTTTGTTGAGACACTTCATTGATGATATCTTTTGGAACATGGTGTATGGCATGATTGAGACATATCATGAGTGATATGGTATATGGCTGAGGCATATGGTTTGAGGAGCATCTTGGATATTGGGCGCATTGTTTGAGATACATTTTTTGTATATGTATGATGCATTCCTTGGTGACATTGATGCAGGTGAGTTACACTATTGGTACATGGTATGGTACAGGTGTTGATGTACATGCTATGATACATGATTGATACTTGGTATGGTGTTGATGTACATGGTTGATAATTGAGGTACATGATACATGTGTTGGTGCATGGTTGATGCACTTGTTGTGGTATAGGTATTGGTGCATGGTTGATGCATGTGTTGTAGTACAGGTTGCAGTACATGGTTGATCCTTGGTACAAGTTGATGAATTGATACATGCTTTAGTACATGGTTGAGACACATATCTTGTGATGGTATGTTCGTGATATTGGTAGATCCTTGGTAGAGGCATGTGTTGGTGATGTTGGACATCTAGTTGAGAGGTGTACTTC
>JZKD02S1870066.1:62291-81927 GCA_000966675.3 Picea glauca | reverse complement strand
GCCCAATGGTTAAGAGCATGTGTTATCTCCGGGGAGGTCACAAGTTCAAAACCTGCGGGGGGTAGGGATGCTCATATTGGCCCGTTGTGACAAAGCTGGAAGGGTAGACGACCCCAGGGATAGAGGTTCACCCGATGTGGGCGGGCCTCGGGACGTCTCGGCCCCTGCTGAGTCACAAGTTATTGGTACATCTGGCTTTCAATAAGATAATATTATCTTAGAAATATAATTTAAAAATATTACTTTTATAAAACCAAATTTAAAATTATTTATAATAACATATTTTTTCTCCTAAATATATATTTTAAAAATAAATGCCTCGATAAAATGAAACTTTAAATTATTTTGAAAATCAAACTTTAAAATATTTTGAAAATCAATCACTTTCATGTTTATATAGAATAAACTATGGATCAAATTTCAATAAAATAATATTATCTTAGAAATATAATTTAAAAATATTACTTTTATAAAATCAAATTTAAAAGTATTCGTAATAACACATTTTTTCTCCTAAATATATATTTTAAAAATAAATACTTCCATAAAATGAAACTTTAAATTATTTTAAAAACCAATCACTTTCATGTTTATATAGAATAAACCATGGATCACTAGTGTGGAAAAAGAGTGCATCTTGCCAAGTTTCACCACTAAAACTCAATTTAACAAACTTTGCCAACTTAATCTTCAGCAAATTCGACCTTGAGAAATGGAACAAATAAAGATATTTGTAATGGATATAATCCTCTCTAAAAAATAATACAAACCCCTCACGGTTTACTTCAATTGAAGCTAATTTCTTTCTTGTTTTGTTTTCTTATGTTGATTTGATAATCTATTTCCAATTAATACACGATAATGAGTTAATTGTTTTGTCATTTTCTGATTTGGCCTTACCAAAATGTGGCAATCTAATTTAAATGAAAATCACTTTCAAATAAGACAATTTCTTTTTTTGTTTTTTATGTTGATTTGATAACCCATTTTAAGGTTTTTATGTTGATTTGATAACCCATTTTTAATTAAAACAGGGGAATGAATCAATGATTTGGTCATATTTTTATTTGGACTTTATCAAAATGTGGCAATCTATTTTTTATTTTTATTTTTCTGAAAATCACCTTCAAATATATATAGATAGATTAGCAACCTCAAAAATCTTTAGTGTACAGATTATGCAATCTCAACACTCTAGATGTATAATTCCATGAAAAATATGTAAGTCAAAATCTCATGAAAAATTTCTGTTTCTGATTTGGACTACAATGTGAATCTATGATATAGTTAGAAGGTCCTAATGGTTGGTCTATTATCCTACTCCATTTTTTTTAGAGTTGAATTTATAACATCTAAGGAAACAAATGTTCTTAACCATTAAACCCACTCAAGTGGTACAGTTTAAAAAAAAAATTAGAAATTAGCTTTGCCTACATTTTTTTTAATAAAAATAGCTTACACCATCTATTTTTTTTTGCCAATTTTTTTAGTTTTGCATTCTTTCTTTGATGCTCTCACCAGCATTTTCCTTGTATTATAAAAAACTCGAGCCATCCAACTGCTTGTCAAGGCATTCTTTAATGTTTATATACAAATCAGTAAAAGAAACCTTGCAGTATCATTCAATCCTCTTTGCAGTGAATTTTCCGTTTTGATCATTAACAATCTTGCCCCCACTTTTCCTCTGTTTTCAGAATAGACTAAATTCATCTCTGTTAAGGAAACTGTTAATGAATAATCACTCTCGGGAATTTCGAGAGTATGTAACAAAGTAAATTGGGCTTGAAAACAGACAATAGTGTAATGAGTTTAAGTTTATACCATTAATATACTATTTGTTAAACGCATATTTTCAAGTTGGCAAACAAGATTTAGAGCGTAGTGAGTTTAAGTTTATAACATTAATACAGACTCTGTTAAATGCATGTTTGCAAAGTTTGACAAAAGAGAACGCATATTTGCAAGTTGGCAAACAAGATTTAGAGCAGTGAGTTTAAGTTTATAACATTAATACAGACTCCGTTAAATGCATGCTTGCAAAGTTTGACAAAAGAGAAGTAACCAGTAAATTGGGCTTGAACACAGACACACCAGGTTTCAGATTTATAACATTGATATGCAATGAAAAATCCAATATTGAGTTTGAAAAAGCTTGCCCATGCCAAAAATTTGACAAAAAAATCTGAAGATGTATTTATTGGTAGATTAGATCTCACCTAATTGGAGAAGACTGACTAAATTGTCTATCCCAAAAAGCAGACTCAAGATCCAACATGTTATGGCTTCATTAACATGCAGAGTGAAAAAAACAGTTCTACATTCTGACTGAATGTGAAGCGCAACTTGAATGCTAACAATTATGACTGAATGTGAAGCGCAACTTAAATGCTAACGGTAGGGCATATCACAAATCCTCGCCAATATGAAACCAAGGCAACTAAACTCTGGCTGAAATAACTCTCTGCGACAGGCACCTATGTTTTCACTGTAGAAGTATATTGCGATGAACGTCATAACAATACGCTAAATCATAAATTACCCTTCATTGGTGAAGAGGAAGAACATATATACACTTGCTGATTCTTACCCAACACCAAATAATTGTGTTTCAATCGTTTTCCTTTCTTGAACCATTGTCACCGACAGTGCCAAATCAATTGAACCTTATGGGGTGTCATCTAGATCGAGGATTACCAGACTGCAACGATTTGCCTCTTAGGCACTCCTTTCTATGCTTCCTTGCCTCAGCAGCAACCACAGCCTTATTCAGTTGAGGTAGATGTTCGTTACAACTACCAGAGCTGTTATCAGACGAATCTTCCAGTTGCAGGGGTATATTTAAATCTGGAATAATAAAATGATCTGACGGTGACTTTGTGGCTATTACTAAATCTTGTGTTCCAGAATTATTTGTGTTTACGTGGCGAGGAGACAAAAACTTTGCAATGCTTGAAGTCCCATCCATTACTTGAACAAATGGTGTATTCACGTCAAGATTCTCAGAACACTCTAATTTAGCATGTCCAACTGCAGATTTTAATATAGCAGGCCCATCTGTTTCCTGTGCTAAATCAGAGGATATTTCTGGAGGTGTGGCTGGAATTTTGGCTTCTTCCTTTTCACCATACAATGCTATCTGCAAAACTCAATAATGTATATCTTTTAGTCCATTGACAGTTGCAATCTCCGTTTGTAGATTAAAAAAAACAAAGAATCTCCATTTGTAGATTCTAAAGCAAAGAATAGAACAAAATTTGTCTTCTACTACTGCATTCAATAGGAACACACTACCTTACAATGCATGCAGTTTAAAGTTTCATCTATGGTTTCATATTATGGAACCCAAAGGGTACATGAGATTTTATAGCAGATCAAGATATTTCTCTTTAAAAGATTCCTATCATTTCCTGACTTAAAATAGCATTTCAGGGGATGAATTTTCAAACCAACCACAGTGAAGACACCTAGAGGCTAGAACACTATATCACATATACCTTATGACATAGATGAAATCACCTGTTGCTCATTGTATGACTTAACTAATCACCTACTTACAGACTATAATTTGGAGTAAATACCATCAGGCATCAAAATTCATTGTTACCAGTTCCTTAAGGCACAAGCACCTTAGTATAGGTAGAACCGTAGAACATGTATTCAATGGGCAAATATCTCATTCAGGCTTCAACATTCAGAGGCCTTGCAATGAGAAACAATATCCCCAACAATACCATATGAGGATGGCTTCCTGGTGACAGCCATCCATGCAAATGCTTGACATTGTGTACTTTCTGTCAATATGTTGTCTTCTTGTTGTTATGCACTGTTCAGTCACAACCATCTACGCAAATGCCTCACATTATGGACTTCTGGTCAATCAGTCTTCTTATTGGTATGTAGTGTGCATTGTTCCAGTCTACTCAGGACCTAGAGAGAGTTCTTAACTTCTAACCAAATCGACACATCTTTCATACTTGAAATCATGCATGATCAGGGATACCTATTGCTCCATTGGAAGACACAGCCTAGTTAGGAATTTATGGGGAGGTCAGGAGTTACACAATAACATATATGATCTAGAATAAGACATTGCTGACCACAGAAAATGCCTCTATGCCCTTCCTTTGCATCTTTGTGATCTATCTGCCCTTTTTCTTAACATCATACTATACCTCAATTTTTTTTAAATCAGATGGCTTTTCAGTTCATGAACTTGATCATACCAGCCACACATATTACTACATCCCCTAATGAAATTTCCATCCTCAAAACTTCATTTTGATGGAAGATCGTAACACTTTTGGTAAGTATTGAAAACATTAATGGCTTCAGTTTCTTATAAAAAAGGAGGAAAAAGCATTGGAAGAGAAAGATTAGCCACCTGTGCTTTATAAAATTCATGCTCGTCCCTCAATGACTGTAATAGTTGTAACCGCCGCTTCTTTTCCTGGTTAAGAAGAGAAATCTTGTCAAACAAATTTTCTTTGAGTCTAAAATCTGGTAATAATAAACTATAGAGCACAGGAAACAAACCGTTTTCAGTTTCTCCTGCTCTAATGATAGTCCTTGAACAAGCTCCCTTAACTCTGCAGCTGTCTGCACATTGCATAGGTCTCATAATCTCATTGCTTGCCCACCTAGCTCTCATGTAATCCATATACTAAATTATTTCAAACAAAAACTATTGCAGTTTCTTCTGTTCATCCAAATATTTTCCGAAGAAAAGATTGAATAGAGATGAGCTGCATGAATACCTTTTTCTTGGAGCCCCTTTTACTTGATGAATTGCCCACTTTATCTCCAATTTCAACCTGAACCACAAAGCAAAATGTGTTCATCACAAAATGCAGAAAAATAAAGCAGCTCAGATTCCACTAAAGAAAAGATAAAGTTCAATATTTAAGATAGCAATGCAGTTTCAAAAACATAGCAATGTAATTACAAAAACATTTGTCGCCAGAAGGAAATGTCTCAACTCTTAAAACTGATCTATATGTCCTATTTATCTTTGAAAGAGAAAAGTCAAATAAGCCTAGAGATGATTCATACAGATATGCCACATAGAATGCATAACAAAACATCCATAACATCTGTTCAACACCACACAGAGAACTAAGAAGGGATAAGAACTATTCATCCTAACTGCTGCCAGTACCAGATGTAAAGTTTCACAATTCCTAGGCAGCCATCCTCAACTCCTGGCCAAAAATTCAATGCTTGTAGAAATGTCATGTATACGTTTGCAATAATTGTCAATAGGAATTAAAATAAGACTTTCAGCCATAGTTTGCCAACATGGACTTAAGTGTTTAAACTGTTTCACAGTTCTGCTGTTTAATTGTTTGAAAACAGAGAACATTTTCCTTGGAGACAGTTTGCTGCTAATTTGTGCAAAAAAATTGCTGACTCCCAACTAGGGAAGACTGCAGCTTGCACTCTGTCAAATGGTAATAAAATGGCATGAGGAATGTACAATACTAAAAATGTAAATTTTAGAGCCGGGTTTGCATATATGCATGGTATACAAAATTTGCACCAAACATTTATTTATGTGAAGTTGACTATGTTGTGTCTGCTGCTCTGGTAAAAAATTCTCTTCTTTTGTATTCTTTTTATGTGCCATTGTGCTTATATTAAATAAGGTTCTTCTTTCCTTGTGACTACTAATTGTTTGGATAAAATCAAACACAAGTTTCATTTGATTGATCCCAATCTCATAAAATTCATGCAATATTGATTAGACAATAGTTATGACAAATCAGATTTTGCTGCAAAGGACTTTCCTATCATCCCCTAAATTTGAGCCAACGTGGTAGGGCTTGCCCTCTTTTCACGGCACACAGAGGTGGATTAATGGGATTTTACCATTCATCCCAGCTTTTGAACAACTACTTTTCTCATCTCTCTTCATGACTTCTAATTTTTTGGATAGAATGAAAATCAAACACAAGTTTCATTTGATTGATCCCAATCTCACTGAAATTCATGTAAGACTGATTTGACATTGGTTGTGACACTTCATTTTTTTAGTTGCAAAAGACTTTCATTCATCCCAGAAATTTGAGCCAACATGGTAGGGCTTGCCCTCTTTTCATGGCATACAGTTATGGATTAATGGGTTTTACTGTTCACCCTAACTTTCAATCAACTACTCTCCTGACAATTTGGAGCCAATAGGGTTCACACTTATCTCTAGTAGAGGTTGTTGAAATCTATAATGCATTACCAATCTCATCAATGAGAGAAATTGCAAGGTGGGTAGGATGTTAACCCCAAATCAGAATGGAGAAGGAAGTCTGGAGGGTAGATGGCTTGGAATGTCAACCCTACTGCACTGGATAGACAATAGCACAATGCAAGTATCAATGGGCACCAGCCGAGCCAGTATTGCTCATAAGCTCAATTTGCATCCCCATGCATTGATTGAATGGGGTTGAATGGGGTATTGTGGGTAGTAGCATTGGGCAAAGTGCAATTCTCGCTCTGATGCAAATGTGGGCCTCACAACATATGTGGGTTGTGGTCCACACAATTCAAGTTCTGCTGCAAAATACTTTCCTGTCATCATCCCATAAATTTGAGCCAACATAGTAGGGCTTGCCCTCTCTTAATGTCAGTTGTGGTCCCCACAACTCAATTTTTGCTGCAAAAGACTTTCCTATAGTCGTCCCATAAATTTGAGCCAACATAGTAGGGCTTGTCCTCCCCTAAGGTGGATTAATGGGCTTTTACCATTCACGCCAATTTTCAATCAGCTACTCTCCTAGCAATTCGAAGCCTAGAAGAAATTGTCAATATGGTTGGTACATATGTCCGAAGAGTTTGTTGAAGTCTATAATGCCTGACCAATCTGATAAATGACAGAGAAATTGCCAGGTGGGTAGAAAGTTAACCTAAACTGGGGAAGTCTGTGCAGGGTAGCTGGCTAGGAATGTCAAACCCCAAATCACATAAATGTCAGAGAAACTACAGGGTGAAGAGGATGTTAACCCCAAATTAGAATGGGGAAGACTGTAGGGTAGATATCTAGTAACGTCAACCCAGCCATACTCAGTAGACCATAACACGATGCAGGTAGTAATGAGCATAGGTCAAACTAGAATTGCTGAAACTCAATACGTTACTGGTTGAATGGGTATTGTGGATAGTATTGGAAGATCAGATCAGAGGGGTCTGCAAGTGCAATTCTCGCCCTAATGCAAATGTGGGCCCCACAGCACATATGGGTCCCACATGGGCCCCACGAGGCATAGATGGTAATGTAACTCGAGGGCGGACAAAGCCAAACAAGTGACAAAATTCTAATTGTAGCGAACCCATCGAAACTCGTGCCAATTCCAAACACAAAACCCAATCCCGGAGCAGAGAAAACCGGGGACGGCGACTGACACCCAATACGCACACAGACATCGTCGTTAAAGGAAAAGGGGCGTAAGCACACCAGAATACCCGTGGCGACTGACAAGCGGAGGTCGGGAGTTCGACCCACTGCAGCATGAAAAGCACGGCCACCCAACACACCGAAAAAACAAAAAATATGAAAGGACTGGCATAGGACAAAAGGACGGACTTCATTCTAGGCATGCCGGAAAAAGCCAACAAACCACGCGCCCAGTTAACCGCGGTCAACTTCTAACCAAAACGAAAAATCAGACAGCCAACTACCCACCAAAACCCTTAATGAGGCAGCACCAGCAGAAAACAAATAAAATAAAACGCCACCAACCTGAAATGCGGGCCGGAGGGATGGAGGAGCAGGCGTAGCGGCGGGGATGCGGAGAAGCTCCGCCTCGCTTGTGGTGTCGGACCTGTCGCCAGCGCCGCCGCCGCTGGTGCTCCCGCAGCCCCTCTCGTTCCCGCTCCACGACAGTGGCGTCGTGGGGCTCCCTTCCTTCTCGCCAGCCTCCGACACGCTGCTCCTCTTCCTTCCTTTATCCTCGGCCCCCGCCGCACGGATCCTCTTCAGTGCGGTCGGATGGACGGTTTGTTCTTGTTCCTCCACTTCGTCGTTGCAATTGGAGTCCCCTCTGGACGACGCTGATATCATACTGGAGCGTTTCCGCTTGAAGCCCCATGGCGGAAACTGCGACATATGTGTCATTCGCTCCGAGAATTCCACCAGTATCTCCGCTGCAAACAATTCCTCCGGACTGAGCTCCTCCTCCTCCTCCGCTCTTCCTCGGCCAAGGGGATCCATTGCCGGTTCTTCTAAACCGGCGCCTGTGATCTGCAGAGACAAAACAACCTCGGCAGCAATGGAGGGATTATACAGATAGCAGCACGGCTGGGGTAGGCTTGTGAGCAAAGAAGCCAAAACAAATACCGAAGTCCTCCTCGCTCGCTCGATCGAATGAATTCACTGATCACTACCCATCACCCTCCTCCGGTTCTTCCTCTTTGCTGTTGGTGGTGGTGCTTTTATGGCTAACGCCAACATCGAGGAGAGTTTTCCATGCCACGTGTCGATCTCAGAGCTGTCCACTCCAACTTAGGGCTAGCCGAGACAAACAGACACTCCACGGCCCCTCCCCCGCTTGGATTTTTGGATAGCCCACACTTTGCCAGGTCAACCAGCTTTCCTCCTGGCAACACCACGTCACGCTCTCCGGAGCCTCACTCTGCCTGCCACGTGGCGCTCCTCCGACCTTCACTCCAGTTGCTTCTTTTTATTTCTTTCACTTTCCTATTTTTACCTCCGAGATAAATTAAGAGCTCTGAATGGGCTCCACGTCCCATTGCGGCATTCCAATCTCTAGTAGAGTGTGGCGCAAGGTTACAACTGGTAGTAATTCATACGCCCTCATGTTTCCTATTTTAATATCGAGAAAGGGAAATTTTGTTCTATTTGTGGGTCTAATAAAAAGTTATTTTCTTTATGCATGTGGAACGTCATAGGCTTGCATATTCCCCAATTATGGAGGAGATTCACGATGTCAATCCAACGTCGGCAACTATATCATTGCGGATTTTGTAGTTGGTACAAATTCTTTTTATTAGGGTTTTATTTCATTCAGGTTTTTGTAATATATATATATATATTACAAATAGGGTTTTATTTCATTCAGGTTTATATATATATATATATATATATATATATATATATTACAAAATTAGCATACTTGATTTTTATGGAACCTAGCTTCAAATTAAGTCTATGAATTAACATTTAGATTAGTATGTTTAATTCGCATGGAACCTAGTTTCAAATTAAATCTATAAATCAATATTTAGATTAGCATGTTTGATTCTCGTATATAAAATAAAATTAGCATATTTGATTTTCATGGAACCTAGTTTCAAATTAAGTCTATGAATCAACATTTAGATTAGCATGTTTGATTTGCATGGAACCTTGCTTATAGTTTATAATTAAGTTTATGAATCAACACTTTTGATTAAGTTTATGAATCAACACTTTTGATGTTTTGATGTATGATTAATTTTTAATGTTTCAAAATTTTGAAAAAAAAAAAAAAAATCTAGTATGAAATTAAACATCTAAAACATATATATTTAATGTAGTGTTTTTGTTAGTTTTTGATATGGATGCATTGTGAATGATGTGAAAGGTGGAAATTAGCATAGAATGTTTCTACATTTTGAATGTGAATGGAACACAACTACATGATATACGATATATTGAAATAATGTAGTTATGCACTTTGCACAAGATGTGAATATGCGAAAAATGCAAGAATTAGAATAGAGAATGTGTGAAAGAAAAATAAAACTCTCTACATTCATCATTCCGCAAAAAAAATATAGAAATATATAACTAAAGAAATGAAAGGAAAAAATAAAAAACTAAACACTTCACACTAGACACAAAATATAAAAATACTTACAAAATAAAGATTTTGAAAAAAAAATCACTTTGAAAATAAAATAAAATAAAATCACCGACAAAAATTTTCAAATCACTTCATGTCTTCTCTAACCACATCTTTCTTTTTTTAAATTTTGTCACTTAAAAAAACTCAATCAAATGACGTCCTACGAATGATGGCAATAATCAAAATAAAGAGGTTTTGAGGTAAAGAGCAATACACCCACATAATAGTGGAGATCGTCGAAAAATGACATTTATTTTTTTAAATAGAAATTCAAATATTTATTTATAAATTTAAAAAATTCAAATATTTATTTATAAAATGCGTAGGTGTTGAGCTTGAGATTCAAATTTTAATTTTTATATAAAATGATTTTTTTAACTTAATTTAAAAATATATTTTAATGACAACAGGAGGAAAAAGCGTTTATTAAAATATATATATTAATGCGTGGATTCTAAACAAACATCTCGTCAATTTGGTCTAGTTATGTGTATGTGCATTTGAAAAGTAAAAGACGATGTTGATTGCTAATAAGATCGACATGTCTTGTGTACACTCTTTGTACAAGAGATAATTTTAAATTAAGAACAACAATATTATAATATTAAATATTAAATTAGTAAATATTTTATAAATAAATATTTGTAATCTCTATTTAGTGTAATTAGAAAATATGGATGTTTATTAAAAAAATATGGTTTTTTTTTTCATTATAAAAAACAATTTAATAATATTTTAAGTTTAAGGTTACGACATATTTAAGGTGAATGATGCATGTGTTTTCTTCAAGAGGTCACAAGTTCAAATCCAAAGGGGTAGGGTATGTATACCTTAGTAGACTTTACTAGTTAAATCGTTGGGCGGAGGGGGTTCCTTGTCCCACTAACAAGGGGTCTCATACACCAATTTGGTGTTTGACTTGCTCACGACCTTAAAAATGGATTATTATTATTTATTATTTAAATATCAAATTGACCTATGATATTTTTTTGTTAGCGGGATAAGTGATCTTCTTTACATAGGGATTTCATTGCTTAGTTTATGAAGATGTACATACTTTCTTCCCTTTCAATTTGAACCTATAGCCTCCAAGGAGGAAACACATGTTCTTCACTATTAGGTCCACTCAAATTGTACAACATGACTAAGATTACTCACCTTGATTATCAATGATAAAATTAAGGAAGAAACATACAAAAAAAGCGTGTTGTTGAGTGAAATGTTATATATTAAACGAGATGCATAAATCAACATTTTTATCTCATCCACACTTTAAAATAAATAGTTTTAATATTACAACAAAATGTGAAGGATAGTGTATTAATGAAAGAGATTAGGAGAATTGTAACCATAAATGTCGAAGTTTGAGAGGAGGAATATCATCCTCTCCACTTGGCTTCAAATCTCACTCATGACATGTT
Organism: Picea glauca; assembly: GCA_000966675.3. Lineage (NCBI taxonomy): Eukaryota > Viridiplantae > Streptophyta > Pinopsida > Pinales > Pinaceae > Picea > Picea glauca. Next base: position 70,673 of record JZKD02S1870066.1, on the reverse strand, counting down.
TGCTCTTCTTTAGCAATTATTGAATATGGTTCTATGTGAGCCAATTGTTATTGGGCTTGGAAAGGTACCAACAATCTCATTTTCACTAACAAACTTGAGGATATGACAAATGGCATAGTCTAAATGTTCTACGTTTTTTACTTTCCAGAAATTATCATCGGAATCCAATAACATAATTATTGGCGAAATCACAATTTTGCATTTCTTAAGTAGCATTTTCAAATGCATAAATCCATTCGACTTTCTCAAAAATCCCAGGGCACCCAAAATATGTGATCTCAACCACTAAAATCAACAAATTTTTGAATTTCCGTTTGAATATGGTTCTATGTGAGCCAATTGTTATTGGGCTTGGAAAGGTACCAACAATCTCATTTTCACTAACAAACTTGAGGATATGACAAATGGCATAGTCTAAATGTTCTACGTTTTTTACTTTCCAGAAATTATCATCGGAATCCAATAACATAATTATTGGCGAAATCACAATTTTGCATTTCTTAAGTAGCATTTTCAAATGCATAAATCCATTCGACTTTCTCAAAAATCTCAGGGCACCCAAAATATGTGATCTCAACCACTAAAATCAACAAATTTTTGAATTTCCGTTTGAATTTTAAACAAAACTCATAGAAAAATGTACACGGAAAAAAAAAAATGTAAAACGCTTAAACTACGTTTAGAAAAAATTAATTTTTTTAAATGGCAATAAAATTACTCTCTTTTCTACACAATATAAAAAAAACACAAAGTTTATGTCATTATATATTTATTTGATATAAAGATATAAAAAAGTTATCCTACTTGAAAAATAAAGTATTCAAAGTAATCATACTTAACAATAAACTTTAATTAATATGAAATTTTGAACACACTTTTTGGTAAAAATTTTAACACACTTACTCATAAGAAAACCTCCTTATCACAAGTTGGTCATACAACAAGAACACTAACAATAAAATAAATTGACTAAACTATAATAATATTTGATGCTCGCTACTTTAATAAAATAAATTGACTAAACTACAATAATATTTGATGTTCACTACTAGTGCCATATTTATAATTTTTTAAATGACAGGTTTAATGGATGGACTAGATGTATTAATGGCAAATATTTTTCGTATTGCAACTCAGAAAAACATGTGTAACTCATAGGAATGTAGGAAGAGGATGCCAAAAGTGGTGCAAGAAACTATCAATTCAAGCCAACCTTGTATAGTCCAAGCAAATGTCTTCAAACTCAGGAAGGGTGGCTAAGAGTAGTGAGTGTATCTCTGAAATTTCACAAATATTCTATTAAGTTGGGTTTTTAAACATATATCAAAACCACTATCTTTCAAGTCTGTATTGAACGTTGTTCAATGAAAATTAACTTCATAGACCACCAATAGGTAAGATGGCAATCACACATATTGAAGAATAATCATTGATTTGATTATTTCACAATAAGATAGAAAAAAAAATTAGGATAGAAAAGATTTTTAACATTGTTTACTTCTTACAAGTGTAGACCTGTGATTGTTGCGAGTATAGAAGAAAAATAAAATAAAATAACACCTAACCCATCTCTCATTGTAATCACATATTAACATTCATCAACCACAAATTAAGTAACAAATTAGTCAATAATATATAATCAAAAACATAACCAATATAATATAAAATAAATTACTTATTTTAAACAAAACCAAACCAAACCAAATCTATATATTCTTCAAAATCTAAACCTTAAATGACTTAAAGGGAGAATGAGCTTCATGTGAAGCTTTCTAGAAGTATTCCTAAATGCTACATCGTGGGAGACACAAGAAACAACATGAAAGTCAGATGACACAAAGATTCCATAATATTTCAATGTTGGTGTGTCGATAATATTTTATTTTAATATATTAAAACTTACGCAACTTTGGTTCGCCCATCGGTAGAGTGGGTAACTAACGAGAGATTAGTTAGGATTGTTAGGTGACATCTCGGCTTCAAGTATGTTGTGTCCACGTAAGGCACCACAAAAATCCAATTGCAATGAATATATTAATTCCTTTAACCATACGCTGCCCAGAATTCCTCCCTTTTTATTCTTAATGCTTTATTGTTTACATGTGTTCTAATGCTATAATAAGTCTAACGTCTAATTATTCATTATGATTGAATAATTTTTATTAAAAAAATTACATTCAAGAACTCACTTGGTCTTATGTAATCATTATGTTTAATAATCTACTTCATTTGCTTTTAGTCTTAGTTATCCCTTTCCCTAATGAGAATATAGTTCCATTTCATTTGCTTTTAGTCTTAGTTATTCCTTTCCCTAATGAGAATATAGTTCCAATTAATTATTGGAACTATGATATTTGAATAATGATTTTAATAAACAAAAACTTTCAATATCGCATGGCACAACAAATCTTTCATTCTTTCATGAATGAAATTGAAGGTCAGAGGAACGAGTCAATGCAAAGGAACATGATTGAATGCAATGCACTATGTCCAAATGTCTCCCTTTTGGAACTAGCCTTCCCTCTAATAATGCCCATTTCCATCATCGAGCAAAATTGGAGAAGAAAACTTCCCTTGGGAAAGGAGCATTGTTCACCATCTTTGCGATGGAATTATTGTTAATGAAATCTATTATTGCTCAAACTCTCTCCTAGAGGGAAAAGTCCTAACCCCAATGGGAGAGCCTAGAGACAATTCTCAAGCAAGCCATCCATTGTCATCTCGGTGGCCTTGCCCCACTCTTTAGACTATAGGAATGGTATCCTAGTCAAGGGGGGATTCCCTATAAGTCAAGTTAAGCTAGGTCTTTGAGTAAGGAGGGGAATCCTCTAACTCAACTTGACAAAAATTACTCACTCTCAAGGTCCAAGGCAAGTTTAACAGTGTGAATAGTTATATCAAACCATTGATCATAAACAAGCTTTGAATAGTGGGTTATTTTGATTTGGGTTGTATAGAGAATGAAATGAAAGCTACGAATATGAATGGAAACACATACACATAAATATTGTAGATAACACATTAATACAATGAAACCCAAGTTCTATTAATGAATGTAATAGGAAAAGATTGCAAAATGCAAAGCAGTACAAGATAGCTAGAATGGTGGTAGCTTATCTCTCAAGAGAGAGGAGTTGGCTACGCTCATTCGCAAGAAAACATTGCAAGAGGCCGAAAATGGCCTTTTAACATAAAGTACTAAACCCTAAGGGGGGAAATCCCTAAATATCCAAAACCCTAACCCTAGGAGACGAAGCACCAAAAGGATTGTGGACCCTAAGGTGGCTAGTTGAAACATCAACTCCCTAGGGGTGCAACTTTTGCATGCAATCTCTATTTAGGGCACACGATAGCTTGTTGAAAATATCTAACTAAGAAATACAATTGTTGGAACGCCATAGCCACCCCAAATCCCCGAATGGCCAAAAAACATCATTTAAAGCCTCAAAACAACCCTATAAGTTTAGGACCTAAAAAATTGTAGATGAAAAAATTGTCAAGATGGAGAATGTGTTGAGTCAGTGGAAGACATGGGTGCCCACCAATGTCCACCTGGATCAGTCCTCCCCCCTCAGAAAGAAATGGTCCCATTGCATCAAGTTCCCTAATTAGATGGGGAAACGTTTGCTAAATATGACTCTTAGTGAGCCACTTGCCTTGGTGAAGAAGTTGCACTGCTTTGGCAACCCAATAGATTTGTATGTTCTTCTGGTGGGTTCCCTTCGTCTTGGTGTCCATGATCTGATCCAATGTATCCTTCTCAATGCAACTAGGATTGAGTTATGTAGGGGCCAAATGCTCAACCACCTATAAGGTGTCCAATAGAGGTGGAAAATATGGTCAAAGAAGTTCCACATTGAATACTGGGTGCAAGTCAAGGAAAGGGGGAATACTCAATTCAAAAGCATTCTCACTCATAAACTTTGTGATGGTGTAAGGCCCATATTGTAGGGGCCTGAGCTTCTTGTGCGGGGGCATGAGGTTCTCTTTCTACAAATGCAACCACACCTTATCACCAACTTGAAATATGTGTGGAGCCTAATGTTGGTCATGTCGTTGCTTGTACCTTGCATTGGATTTCTACTAGATATCATGAACTTGTTGTTGAATGTGTTGGATCCATTATGTAACATCCCCAGTTTTAGTCCCCACAAATTGTAATGTAATTATATAAATGTGAATTACGTTTGTGATGATTGGGGCAAAGAGATCATATTGATTAATATGATCGAGGGCCAAATTGTATATTATGAACATTGAAATGATTAATAAAATAGTAATCGTTGATTGTAATACGAGAGGGATGAAAACGGTGGGGGGCTATGATTCCACAAGAGAGGAGAGGGGGGTCCAAGGGGGGAATGTTCATGGGTATTAATCCAAACCCACATTATCGAATTATTATCATTATATATAACCTTTTATTTGTTGTTGAGTGTTCCCAAATCCAATTATTAAATCCATGTAAGAGGGTGGGTGTGAGGAGTCACATCCCATAGTTATTGGGGAGCATAGGGCTAAAGTATAATCAACATTGGGAAAAGTGAGCATTGGACTGGTTAGAGGAAAAGGAAATTTGTATGGAGAAAGGAGAGTTTTTACATGCAGGTATTGAGTAGGAAGAGAGGAGTTGAGTGTTGGGAAGATCACCAGCCATGTTGTTCTTGAAGGAAGCCATTGTTTGGCTGTGTTTTATGTTGAGAAAGAGGCTTGTGTGCCTGTAAAAATAGGTTGTAACCCTATAGTGCGTTTTCATGTTAAGGAAATGGCTCAAGAGCCTTGTAATGGTTGATGTGAGCACTCCTGAAGCAGTTGAGAGTTCCTGGAGTCCCCAATTGAGATATTCCTAGCCAATTGAGTGCACTAGAAGCCCTGATAAATGAATGGTATGGACAAAGGGACTGTGACCGCTGAAGGGGGTACATTCCTTGGGTTTTGCAGGTTGTGGGGAAGAGAGTTGGAGGATTGGAACTCTTGTGGGAGTAGAACCTGAGTTTTGGGGTTGTTGTGTGTGGAGAGTGGAAAACCAAGAGGGTCATATCTCCTTGTGGACTCATAACCTCAGCTTGAGAGTGGTCTGTTGTTGAAAGAAAATGAGAAACAACGCCTATGGATGGGAGGTTGATCCTTCGTATGAATCCAATTGGTTAACTATTAACATATAATTTGTTTGTTGTTTTTATGATGTTATTTCGCTATGTAAATGTTTGATATGAATGTTGTGTGTTTGTTGTTTTGCTTGAATAGTTGCATTCATGGTTTTCTTTATGTTGTAGATGCATTTAGAATTATGGTATCATAAATGGTTAAATTTGTGTAATATGTAGTTGGTAATCTAAAAGAAATTAATTAGAAGAAAATATTAATTTTAGATGTGTATTTCACACGTAATGTTCCTTAGTTGGACTAGGGTACGTTACACATTCAACAAGTTTAGATGATTTTTCTATGTTGGTCTTAGCATGGGAGGACTCTTCCTATGAAGATGTAGTGGGAAGAGCTACATCAATGGGGGCCAATGGCTGGAACCCCAATCATACCTGAAAAGGGTAGTGGCCAATAAAGTTGTGGAGGGATTTGTTGTAGCTATGTTGAATATATGGAAGGCTATCATCCCATGTACATGGATGCTTGGAGTTGTACATGTGCATGATATGCACAATCATTCTATTGACCACTTTTGTTTGTCCATATATTTGGGGGTGGAAGGCAATCGATTTTGTTAGCCTCGTGTCCATTAGAGACCACAAGATGGAAAAAAAGGTATTAAGGAATGTATTGTGCCTATACAAAATAACAATTCGTGGTAGCCCAAAATGAACCCAAACACACTCAAAGAAGAGCTTAGCAGTTTCTTTGGTTATGATGATTTTCTTATACGGCACCAAAATGGCCATCTTAGAGAACCAATCGACAACCACAAAGACATAATCGTTACCATGTTTGGTAGAGGGAAAACCTAACATGCAATCCATGGAGACTAACTCCCAAGGCTTGTATGGGGTATGTAGAGGAGTTTACAATCCCTGCTTCTTAATGGTGGGTTTAGCAATGGCACATGCAGTGCGTAATCTAATATAGCTACTAACGTCATGTCATAGTTTTGGCTAGTAGAAATACTTCTAAAGTATTTCCATTGTCTTCTCCACACCAAAGTGCCCTTCTACCCAAGTATAATGTGCCTCCCAAATTAGCTTTACCCACTTGCTTAAAGGAACACAAAGATGGCCCAAATAGCACAAAAGTGCATCCTAAAGGTGAAGGTATCGAACCAATGTTTGATATGTCATAGCAAAGTCAAGTTCATTGTCGTATAATTGGGGCCACCTAAAGGTCTCATGCGCACAGAAGTTAAGAATTGTGGTTAGCGCCACAATTGGGGGCTAGCTAAGGAAGTCTCCAACACAATTTGTGTTTCCCTTCTTGTACTTGATGTTAAAACGGAATTTTTGCAAGTAAGTGGACCACTTCTGATGATGATCACTATAACTTTCCCTATGTTTGCATGAATTACAAAGGCTTGTGATCAGTTCATATGATCATTTCCTTTCCCAAAATATAATGCTTCCACTGTCATCATTCCTACATAATAGAGTACATCTCCTTGTCATAGGTGGGATACCTATGAACAATATCAGAGAGTGTTTCATTGTGATAGGCCACCGGATGTCCATGTTGAGTGAGGACTACACTGATATCATATTCGGAGGCATTTGTCTTAATCTTGAATGGCTATTGTAAGTCTAGTAGAGTGAGGATTGGTGTCAAGCAGAGATGGTGTTTCAGATCTCAAATTCCTTCTTTTGTGACTTGGACCTAGAAAAATTGGTTTTAGCTCCACCCTTGGTCACTTGGCTTAAGGGCCAAGCGATATGAGAGAACCCCAATACAAACCTATAGTAGCATTTGGCAAGGCCTAAGAAGTTGCAGAGCTCTGTTAGAGCCATTGAGTCTGGCCAATTGCAAATGACTTGATCTTGGTTGGATCCACATGCATCCCATGTTCATCCATGATGTATCCTAGATATTGAATTCTTTGCATGCCAAATGTAATATCCCCAAGGACGAGCCCAGTTGTAATTACAAATTGTAAATATGTTCTGTAGGATGGTGAGACAAGTGTTATAATCTAGGGGCTTATGTACTTTTAGGCTAGAGAGCCTAGATGATAAAGGCCTGGAGCTTGTTTTGTTGTACATGTAAATATTTATATGTTTAATATAAAAAACATCACTATTTGTATACCGACCACGAAGAAAGAGTATGGGGGGGATGAACTCCACTAGGTTGGGTAAGAGAGGGAGATGAGAGGCTGGAAAGAGGGGCTAATATTAAGAGCTTAATTCCAATAGAATAATATATTATTATTCTAAATTTTGTGAGTGGGATATGAATATATCCTAATTTCCTTTGGGGAAAAGGTACGACTTCCAAATGGAGAGGAACGTGCTTCATGATCACCATGTGTCAGCTCATGCACATGCAAATATAAGTGGGAATTCTTACTGTTTTGGGGATCTTTTTCCATTTTGCACCAACACACCCAACAAGCACACGATAACCCTAGAATTCCATTATTGAATTCCTCAACCACCCTGAACCTCTGCAACAAGCCCAAATTGATACCCTTGTTGCACCTGTACCCTGCGGATTTCCTACATATTGTTTCATCATTACCTTCCCCCACGTCCAGTTTCTGTTGTTTCCATCACCATACCCGTGTGTTGAGGAGTAGGAGTGAAGAAGCAAGTTGTCACGCCCGTGGATAGAAGAAGAAGGTTGTCAGGCCTATGAGAAACTCTCTCCAGGTGAGAGAATGTGTTGAGGAAGTGAGTTCTCCTGGAAGGAGTCCAGTAGTAGCTACAAAGCTCTGACAATTCATGTTCAACCTGTTGTTGAAGCCCCGGAAGGGAGGTGGAGCAACCGATGGACTGTGTGACAATGAAGGTGTATACTCTTGGGGTGGAACAAGCATGTGGGGAATGAGAGTTTGTGAGTGGTGGGCATAAGTGGCTCTTGGGAGGAAATCCTTTCTATTGAACTGTGCGACTATCCTGTCAACCTTTCCTAGCCTAGAAATCCCTCGCCCAGTGGAGTTTAGTCCCATCTCGGGGGTGACCCCTACTTAGAGTGATGAGCAGCGGGGTCTAAGGATGGGAGGTTCGTGGAAGGCCTGCACGCAGTTAGTGGTTTTCTCAATCAAAAGATAAGTACCAATTCTTTGTTCATTGTATGTTGTGTATCTAGTATACATGTTATAATGTTATTAGAATTGCCTGTATATATTGCATGTATGTGTTAATGTTGCTTCCGCATGAATATGTGTATGAGCATAGTTTGTGTGTGTGTGTGTGTGTGTATATATATATATATATATATATA